>WOVY01007817.1:0-45689 GCA_013436015.1 Rhipicephalus annulatus | reverse complement strand
GTGCAAGGAAGGTGTAACCATTAGTCAGTCGCACGCACGACGCCGTGGTTCGTGATGGGCTTAGACATTTTACCACGGCATGACATTACATGATTGCCCGAGCACTGGTCACGCCACGCCAGAATGTGTAGATGGGACAGATGCGCAGCGTTTACATTTTCTATAGAATAGCTGTTATGCGATGTGTAACGAAAATGGTAAAGTTTGTTGAACACAACACTGCGGGCAACTAAGGAGGAAGAATTTGGTGGTTCGATCACTGAACACACGCGAGGCAATCCCGTCGCATCTTCGACGGGGCATGAGCAATGACGCCTCTCAGGAGAAGCCCCTTGACAAATACATTCCTTGAGCTGCGGCCAACCACTAGGTTTTACACTTCTTCTATTCGATTCAGTTCTGACCTCTGTAGAGGGCACGGGACAAAGGTATTTCAGTAGTTCCGTCAAGTGAGCCTGGATCATTGGTCTACCAGGCTGCTGACGAGCAATGACCCGTCTGCAAATCGTCTTTCTGTCAGCTCTTATTTCACGAGTGGCACTATTGGACACATAACGTGGTTATTCGGAAAGAAAAACTTCCGGACTTTGACTCCAGAGTCGTTCATGTACACCTTCTTTTCACATTCGTCAATGCAGAGGGACATTTAAGGTGAGATCATTAGATGGATTAATGTCTTGTCTCCCGCATACAGTTTGTGCGCCATGAACAGCTACCGAAAAAGTATATTCCCAGGCAGTTATTGAAGTAATTCTGAGAAAAAGCGTGCAACTTTATTCGCACCCTTTTATAAAACTTTATTTACTGCCACGTTTGTTTGCACAGCCAGGAATCCGGAGTTGACAGTTGGAGAACCATGCAACAAAATTTCAGAAAGCTTTCATAAATGATAACTTTCAAACAGTGGATTTTGTTGTGTTTTCTTTTTCTGAATTGTTTCATCATTTTTATTTTGTTGATACTTTTTTTCACCAGTAACATTTTTTCTTTGTTCATCAGACTATATACAAATTCAACTTCTTCATCCTCACTGTCTTTAAAGCTTTCAACATGCATGCATGGCGAAATCACTCGGTGGATTGTGATCTTCCACACAATCTGAGTCTTCCAATTTTATTTTTCCTTCCGATTGGTTATTCATTTTGAAAGAGATTGTCTTGAATCAGCTCGCCTTCGAGCTCTTTCCCGCAGAGTTCAGAACCTATTTAAGGCATTGAGTTAGTTTTTTCGCAGAAAGTTATAAAAAAAAACAGAACTTCGTTACACTGCAAGCTGCAGCACACTATTTAGAATGCCTGAAAAGTTGGACTTCTTGTCCAGAGTGCCACAAACGTGTATGCAATCCTTAACTGCCCCGCCCACATCGTTGTCCATAACCATTGAAAGCAAACTACTACAAACTAGAATTGTTACGCAGGCTTCATGAAAAACAGCCCCGCCGCGGTGGTCTAGTGGCTAAGGTACTCGGCTGCTGACCCGCACGTCGCGGGTTCGATTCCCGGCGGCCGGTGGCTGCATTTCCGATGGAGGCGGAAATGTTGTAGGCCCGTGTACTCAGATTTGGGTGCACGTAGAGAACCCCAGGTGGTCAAATTTTCCGGAGCCCTCCACTACGGTGTCTCTCATATCAAATGGTGGTTTTGGGACGTTAAACCCCACACATCAATCGCTTCATGGAAAACAGTAGAGGTATATATAACTAGATATCAAGTATTATAAAAGAAGCACATAAAAAGCCACAGTCATATTGTTCGCTGGCCGCGTGTTCTTCATTTTTTCAATGAAAGCAATCTCTTAGTGGAGAGTTCTCATGGTGCCACCAATCAAGTGTAAGTTAGGACTTCGACATTCATGTTTGCGGCAGCTCAGAACCAGGAGTGTCTTGGTGAAACTTTGTGGCAAGAAAAATTTGAACAAAACCACTACGACGTACTACCGGGATAGAAGGGGTTATTAAAACGCGACCCGTGAGTGTTAGTTGGGTCATTACGGAAATAGAAAGTGTTTGTCGTATGAGGCTTTCAGACTGTAACATCACGATGTCATGGACATGAGCGTAACATGTGTAGAGTGATCGATATCATACCGCCGTCACATTATGGATCATTCCTTGGTGAAAGGTTGGTCGATCGTGCAGGCTCTGCAAAACCGCGTGAAGTGCAATGAACTTCCAATTCCTGTGATCTCAATGGTTGCATCACCGGCCACTCGATCCTCACTTTCATGGAGAAATGGAGTGGGAGATGAAGCGGCCCAGGCAGCGCGACTCCAAGTTGACTGCGGAAAGTTCTTGTATGCGATCACTAGAGTCGACTGAGAGGTTTTCCACACTCTTGTTTTTTCGTCGACCTATATGATAACTGCTTGACAGCACTTACTAAGTTGAAAGTAGTATGAAGTTTGATATACTAAAGGAAGCCATTGTAGACATATAATATTAGATACGAAGCAGCTTATGGCGAGGCTGTGTCCGTCCTTCACTCCCTCCTGCCAGCATCCACTTCCCCTGCGCACGAGCATCCTATTCTTCTTTTAGATGCGGATAGCCATCTTATACTCGCCCCCTTGTAGTGCGCCGTCCGCGCCGTCCGCACCGCTTCTCGAACATTCGACAGCTGACGCGCGCGCATGCGCCGTCGCGCCTTCGCCCACCATCTGTGCCGCGCGCGCTTCTCCTTTCGAGAACATTCGGACAGCTGACAGCGCATGCGCCGTCGCGCCGTCGCCATCTGTGCCGCGCTCGCGCTTCTCCTTCGAGAACATTCGACAGCTGACAGCGCATGCGCCGTCGCGCTGTATATATACTCAAGGTCGGCGCTCGCTCCGCTCAGTTGCCGCTCGTCCGTTGGTTTGTACGGCGCGTCGACGTCCAAAGTCGCCGTGAATGAATGCCAACGAATCCACAAACACAATGATCGACGTCCCTTCGACCAGCGCCGCCCTTTCGCATACGTGTGTACGTGTTCACTCATTTAACACCCCCCTGCTACAACCATGTTAACCAATTTAGGCCATCGACCCAAGTAAGTCGCAATTTAACACCCCATTTCACAACCACGTTAACCAATTCAGCCATCGACCCAAGTAAGTCGCACTTTAACACCCCGTTAACCAATTATACGCCTCCGCATCCTCCTCAGTGTTCCCCCGAGGGAAGCTGCGGGCATTTTTTTTTCTCCTCTCCTACGCTCCCTCTCTCTTTCTCGCGCATCGGCAGCAAAGGCAACGAAACGCATCCTTAGTAAACATTATCACTTCATAGCCGTTGATCGTTCGTCTTGCGGCGTTACACGTTTTCGTGAGGCAGAGCACGTCTGCTTTGGTTTGCACTGGACCACGCTCGTTGCCTCTGGCGTGTGCGCTCAGGAACCGGCTGTTTACCACTGCTATAGTCACAGTCACCGGCATCAAGCGATGGTCACCGATAGGGTTAGTCAGGTAGAGGTTCTGATTGTTTTGGAGTTTCTGTAGGTGCTGTTCGCCATATCTCTGCTGCTTTTAAACAACACGTGTTTCGCTTTAGCGGGAGATGGCGTAATTTCTTTTAGTTCTTGCTATCTGTTTAGTCCATCAAGTTTTTAAAAAGGGCGTCGTGTCACAATAACCCCACTTCTGCGAAACGACTCACAAACACGCTTCTATTAAGCTATTTTCTTTCGGAGTCCTCGCCTCACCACACTAGAGGTTTTCTTGGCCCCGTCATCTACAAAGACCTAACCTGCCTTAGCATTTGTGGCTGCGCGTATTGTTTCGACAAGTAGTCACAATACAATTGTGTTAGGGATGTACTCAGCAAAAATACCAACATTTGCATAATAGCAGCGTCGAGGACACCGGAACACGTTCACTAAGTGACTGTTTGTGACTGTTTTCTTCCTCACTTCGAAAAAAAAGGACAAATAGTTCGAAAGGGCACACCATGCATTTTGTTTTCATGATGGCATGCAGTGCTTTGGCACAGCCAGTAGATAGCGTGCTGTAAGTGGTAATAAACTACTCAGCGATACCAAAGTGAACTGTCCAGTCTGTTCAGATTTTGCTTGTTGTGAAGGAGAGTGGAGCACTTTAATGGTATCAGTTTTTAGTTTTTTTAGGTAAAAGCGTTTTTGTTGCTTACACACAATTCTTTACTATAGGAATGAAATTATGCCTTCCGGTGAAAACCGCAACAAAGCCACCACTATATTGGGTCAACGTACACACATTCAAGCATTATGTTTTGATATTCGTAGTAGAAAAACTATACTACTTATGTTTGCATGTTAGTAGTAATAGCTACATTTGCATTGTTCTTCCTCAAATATGACACATTTTTGGGGTCCAAGCACTAAAGACAAGTCAACACCTCTGCGATAAAAAATTACGTGATGAAGCTTACCTTGAGCAGTAATAAGGCAGACTAGAAAGTAGGTCACCGATGTGGCTAGTGAAAACTTCATTGCGAACTTTTAGGGCATCCACATACAGCGTTATAATTCTCCTTTCCGGTGGTTGTCTCACTGATTTTATCCGTCTGTGCGAGGTGTCAATTTTTACTGTGAGAATGAGTCAGTGCACTTATAACTTTCCCCACTTTAGCGCTGTTTCACCTCGAAAAATAAGTATATCAAGCCCAGATAAGCCTACTGTAAGCGACTTGCTTCAGTACTCCGCTATTCAGAGTGCTGTGCAGTACACCATAGTGAATCCGATTTAGGAAAATGAGAAAAATAGGCCTTTCAGTTGCCTTTTTTTGCTGTATTTTGCATGTACTATAGCATGAACAATCGTCAGTACCGCCGGGTCGACAAAGTTTTTAGGTGTTCTCTTCTGAACGCATGTAACTTTGAACAATGTCATTATAGTGTATACTAGACAGGTCTGCAGCTGCTATTGGCTTCACAACCTGGAAGTGCTAAAAATGTATTGTTCGAAAGGTAACAGACGATGTTAGGTGAAACCGACTGTGGGGAAAAACGCTGTTTTAGGTCATAATGTCGCCGATTCGTTGGCACTTTTCAGAATGGAATGCAATGATCTAAAAAAAGCCCACCTATATAGATACCCACATTGCCTCTATCAGCACTCTTTTAAAAACTTTTAAAGGGGGTAGGGATTCACGCAGACTTCGACTTATATATGCACTGCTGCTGAATGTGTTTAATTGTGGAGCTCTCATTTTGGAAGAGGTCCTTTAGTTGCAAACAGAAATTGTTGTTATCATGAACTGGCACGCTATCTTAATCCTAGCTGTCCTTCTTGTCTGTCGCTGCTCTGTCTTCTGGCTTCACTTACAGAGCACGTGCTCCTATTTTTTCAGCGTAGTATGTAATCACACAGATGAATGACAGAACAAATATCTAGAGGGGCAATTAAGGAACTAGAGAACAAGAAATGCAGAATAAGAAAGCATTAGAAAGAAATACAAAGAGATAATTCGCCAGCAAAAAAAAATTTCTCGGCACGTGAGATGGGATTTAGAGCCGGGCTCACCAATAGCAAGGCTAGCTTCGTATTCCCTCGGTGACCCAAGCAAAATATCCGAGAGTAATATATAGTCGTGCACAGTGTAGAGAAAGAAGAGAACCAGTACAGAAAGGTTAGAACGAAATAACAGAAGAGAGAGACTTACGCAAGAAGAGATAGTAAGAAACACAAATAAAGAAAGCGAAGGAAGACAGGAGATACAATGGGCGAAAAAAAGACACAAAAAAGATATAAAAACCCTGACAGTAAACAAAGAGAAGAAAGGAAGGAATGTATGTAATAAAAAAGCATTTTATTGAGAAAGAAAGAAAGAACTGGAAATAAACAGAGACAGAAAAGAGCTTTGAAAACAGGGAGACAACGAGAAAGAAAGAAAAGAGTAATAAACAAACAGCAAAAGTAAAGACAAATGAGCAAGACTTTCAAATACTGTGCTGCCTACCCAATTGGCATCAGTTGTGCTAAGCTACCTTAATTTTTTGCTTTACATAACAGTGTAGCACTTTCTCTCCCGTCCCTGTTTTCGTGGAGCTAATATTCGTTTAACATGGAAGTGCACCAACTCACCCAATTGTCTATTCTGAGGAATGTATAGCTCAACTGGGGTGGTGGGCCGCCGTGACATGATTTAGCTCCGCAAGGGGCAGGCAGGTCAGGGCAGATTGTAAGAGCGGGTGAAGGGGAGAGGTGGTCAAGGCAAGCGGCAAGAAGATAGCTCGTGGATGTTTTCAGCTACCCATACCCGTGAAAAGGAAACATCTTTTGATATCTCCATCACAGGCTATTTTAGAAGAAGATTTGGGGTCCCAACTACATCACTATTTCCAACGACATGTGAATACCGATCTTTAAACCAGAAAAATTTAGACCTCCATACAGAAATACTATTTTTCTTTCAAGACTACGCCTCAGCACACAGTGACCACAAGGGGTGCTTCACAATACAATGCTTTACACCAAATATGCCTGTACAGCTCACACACTTGTCTATTATGAAAATAAAGAGATTGCAGGGCGAAAAGAATTATGTGCAGGCCGCCAGCCACAAGTGAGAAGATCGCTGGCCGCGTATGGCCCGCTGGCCGAATGTCTGAAACACCTGAGCCACTGTGTCGGGCTGCTGACCCAAAAGTGCGGATCCCATCCTTACTGCCGTTGCGCCAATTTTATTGTGGCTAACTGCTAGATTTATAAATACCTAAAATAAAGTTCACGCTGTCAACCCCAGAAGGTCAAAACTCTCGGAGCACTCGAGCATGGCACGCGTCATCATTATATTAGAATTCTAGCTTGCGCAAACTTCGAAAATAGATTAGCAGTTTCTGTGCGATCTGTGATCCAAGGTATGCGACTGACTAGTCATTATGAGAATGTGTCTGTCAAACTCGCTGCATAAGAAGTTGATTATGATGTATTTTTTAAGCTTCTTGCTCGGGCGAACGCAAACTACAGTATTTACACATGCATGACACATCAGTTTTACTACACCGTTCACCACAGTGGCAGTACACATAATCGATTTTGTTTTCTTCCCAAATTTCATTACGGAGAAGGTGAAGATTTAGTGAGAGAATTCGCATATGTTTGCAATGCAGCTACATGTCTACAAGTGCATTGCTACAAGAGCATTGCAGCTACATGCCTATAAGTGGTACATGTCTGGGAAGAATTCTCGCTTCGTCTAGAATCTTATTACCTGGCTTTGTTAATGATAGCCTGTAGATTTGGGGCGGCGAGGTGCTCCTAGATTAGCTCGTCAACCGTGTTGTGAAGCCTAAGCTGTAAAAGCCGCTCTCTTATGGCAGACTGTGCTAAGCTGAGTAGTCTTTGAGGTCAGTTCTTACGGGCGTATATTTTTATTTTTATCCTCGTCTTCTCTCAAATTGAGGAACGGTGCTACATCGGTGGCTTGGCTGAAGAAGAAGGCCTTGATGATTCTTAGCAAGGTATTTCCTTCTGCCTACTCATCCTGTTTGCAACTCGGGCAATAAGCCTTAGTATATTCTGTGACTGAGCATTAAGCTTTTTCAGAGTACGGGTGTTGTATTTTTTGGCGTTAATTAGCAGCCTCAGTAGTTTAACAGCATCGACTTTCTGGAAGCCCTGATCTTTACCACGCAATGCACTTGAATGTTGCTATGACCAGGCTGAATAATGAGTTCAATATAGCTGATTGTGAGGACATATATTCACGTTTTTATCGCGTACAATTTCTTGCAAGGTTCATGGCAATCTGGAGAGTGCTTAACCTCCTAGAGCTAAGCTTTTTAACTTATGTGATGAATATTTATTCTTTGGTGTCACTGTTGCCTCCATTCAATTGCAGTGTCATCGTACGTGACCAGTGACCAAACAAACCAATCATACCCATCGCATACAAAGTTGATTGAACCACTGTCACCAAAACCTCCACTGTGGGCGTCAGTGCAGTCTCAGAGACCTCGTATAGTTGCATATCCTTTTGTTGACATTGATTTCGTTGGCATGAATATGCAAGGCTTTTGTGCTCTGGAGAGGAATAAATCATCTTGTGCTATTTATTCATGTGACAATTTTATTTCGTACAAAGCGAGGTTCGCCGGGCATATGCGTATATGGGAACATCAAGGCAAATTCAATTTGCTGTGCTCTATGAACTATACTAAGGCATTGTATTTCTTCGTAACGAGCTTTAAGTGTATTTTTTTCCTTTTTGCGAAGTGAAGTCGCGCAGCATGTCTTCCATATTTATTCCTGTTTGGAATTCTTAATACGGTGTGGATTCTTGCAAAAAGCCCTAATTTGTGTGGCATTTCTGAGACCTGCAAGCAAAAAAAAAATATTTCAATAAACATTCTATATAAGAAACGACAATTAAACCTACCTACTTATCACTTGAACAAAATATGTGCAAATAAAATGCTTGTAACCTTTGTTAGACACAATATTAGTGAGAACTAACAGAAATTTATGCTGGAAAAACACAGAGGAGATCGTATTAGTTTAAACCATTATACGACACAAAAGGGACTTGCCGCCCACAGGGACCAAAGCTGCAACCTTCGAATATTGTGTCTGATGCTCTTACAATGAGCTGCAGCGGCGGTAATCAATCTGGCTACATTAGAGCGTATATATGTGCATTTAAATGTGGGAGCGTCAGTGAGCGCTGCCAGTAGCCAATATGGTGATTGTGAAACACTCTGTTTACCTGTTAGCGTCGCTATCTGGCACCAACACGCAAACAAAGAAAAAAGGAATGTTCCGCTGTCGGCACAATGGATGGTTTTCTTTCTACGCATTTAATTTAAAGTTACTTCTCATACCTCCCCCTATAGTTTCTCTTTCACTGTGCGTTAGTTCTGATTATTACTTTTGGTTGGTTGCTAAGAACTTTATTGGAAGTCCAGCAGAGCTTTCGCCTACCGGGCATTAGGTCTTTCGCGTGGGGATGTTGATACTTTTGCCTGACTGCCGCCTCGCGGGCCTGCTGGACGGCCATAGTTGGCCGCCGAGGCTGGGGCTGCACTGTGCAGCGGCCCACCATGGTGGAAGACTTCGGACTTAGCACCTTGTGGATTTCTGGTGCAGTCCCAGAGCATGTGATTTAAAGTGGCAACCTCAATATGGCATATCTTGCATATATTTGTCGGATATATATTGGGGTATAGTCTGTTGAACAGCGATGGGTTAGGATACGTGTGCGTCTGCAGCTGTCATAGGGCTACCGGCTTATTACTACTTATCGCTTAACATTTTCAAGCTACCAAGGAATCCCTAATGATATTACTTTGTCCCCCTTGTGGAGCCTGTGGTGCTGGTATGTTCACACACTAAAATAATCACAGTCCTGCTCCCCGCTCCGCTCTCTTTGTATATGATCAGTCACGTTGGCAGTTGAGACGTAATACTTGGTGCACATGTCAGTACTACATGTGCGCAGCAAGACGTTTTGTCATGTTTCAAAGAAACAGTGTACAAACACATTGTGGTGTTTTCTCAGTGCTATAATATATCTCTAACTGACTCAAGGACATAGTAACCTTGAAAAAAAAAGGATCTATCAGACTTCTGTAAAAAAAATAATTAAATTTTGCACGTCTCTCACGATAAATGTGCACTTAATCATTGGCGACAACTTCAACACCATAATGATCTGCAGAGTGGCACGAAGCTGGGGCACAGCAGAGAGCTAGTCAGAACACGGCTGATACTGACTTGGCTAGGCACACTTGCATTTTTAATACGCCGATGCACGTAATGTGCATTAGATCACACTGTAATCACGAAAACTGGCCTCATGTTGATCAGGCACTTTGAGCATAACTTAGCAATCACAGCGCAGAGTAGGTTATTGAAATGAAATTTATTTTTGGCCCTGTTGTTATATCGCTTTCCTTCTCCTTCTAACTCACTCAGGATCTTTAATTTTTCTAGTTTTATTCTCTCTCTTTCGATTGCATTCTTCTCTTCTCTATATATATATTTTTATTAGTCTATTTCTTGTCTTATTTTTTGCTTAGTATAGGCTTGTAGAGATCTCCGCTTTTTTAGGTATTTTTGGTCTTTTGTTTTTGTTTCACCATTTGCGCACTTATTTTTTGAGTAATGTTTCCTTCTTTATTTTTCTTCTTTTCCTCTCTCTCTCTCTCAACCTTTTTTATGCTTATTTTTGTCTTTACGTGTTTCTTTATAACCCCAGCTGATGCCTCCCTCGCCAGACTTATCGGCGCAGCATGAGAGCGTGCTCCGAGGGCACGTGTTGGGTGCGTGAAGCACAAAATAAAGATGACAAAAAAAGTAACGCCGGCATGATGGTGCTTGTTTTTTGATAATACTGTGAAGCGGGAAAAACACATGGCTATAGCGCTAATCGCGTTTCTCGTGACTACAAATAAAGTTCTTCCATTCATTCATAGCTTACATGCTATAACATATAAGAACAGGTGACAACGTTTGTTTTTTTGAATAATTTCATGCTTAAACATTTTCGCTTTGGTTTTTATTTAGAAATTAAAGAAACTGATCACTTTTTATTTTAATCTTAATATTGACTGTGTTCAAGAAGCAAAAGTCTGCTGCAACAGAATCAAGCAGTCTTACCCATACACGATACTGCGCAACGGGTGCACAGTAGATAGCCAGGAGGAAACTTGCAGCCTCCAACGTTGTGACGGACGCATTCGCCAATACCGCTGTCATAGTACCACCTTCTAACATGTGCTTTGCACCTCTGCTTTGGAGCGACACTTTTACATCGTAATCCCTGGACTCTCCCACCTGTGATGTCAGAAAAAGGGCATTTTTTTGGTGGTGCATTGCATTAACTGTCATGGGTTTAAAGCTTTAAAGGTCATGTAGATTTAAAAGGGGGGAGAAAAGAAGGGGAATTGCATCCGTCAGTGCATCGGAATAATAATTTATTTAGTGCTAATTATTTTAGATGCCTAATTAAAATACAATTGCGTGCACTACGCCTTTAAAATAATAAAATACACAACCTCACTTCAATACATCCTTACGTTTATTTTTATTTTATAGTGCTTTTTGCCGTGCAAGTTGGTGCGACATTTGCTGCAAAAGTTAGAACGACAGACGAGACAAAAGACACTACAACAATGCCAGTGTTGAAGAGAGCGGTTGATTTAAAGGTCCACCTTTGGAAAAGCACAATTTACAAGAATTGCCATTATCGAGAGCAGTATCAACTATGCGTGCAGGTGCGTCTCCTGACAGACTTTGCAAGATGGTACCTCACCAACTTGCAGGAAGAAGAATTATGCTGTGGCATAGAACATAAGAACTTCAGGTACAGTAAGCACTCCAGGATAGCTCGAAAGGACTCATTTACAAGCGCACAGACGTTTGGTTAGATGCGGCATTGTGCAGGTGCCCACCGGGAAGCGAAGCCTTGGTAGCGATTGAGAAGGCCATGCCAAAAGTGTCTGATTTCTTCATTGTTTTATATACTTGAAGGCTAAGCTCAAGCGAACTTCAAGTTTTTCATAATCTGCTTGTTGGTTGTCCTATAAGTGAGCTAGAAGAGAGCGCCCTAGTTGAGGAAAAAAAAAGAAATGAACTACGGGGTATCACTTGCAGTCATCTAGTTATTTTGTTCTAATGGTTTGAACCGGAAGTTTTTAATAATATGCTTGTTGGTTGTCCAATAAATGAGCTAGAAGAGAGCGCCTATCGTTCAGGAAAAAAAGAACAATAAACGAACTGCGGCGTATCACTTGCAGTCTCTAGTTAGATTGTTCTTATGGTTGAACCTGAAGTTCTAAAAATTCTGCTTGTTGGTTGTCCTATAAGTGAGCTTGAAAAGAACGCCCTTTATTCACACACACACAAAAAAAAATGAACGAACTGCGATGTATCACTCGCAGTCATCCAGTTCGTTTGTTCTTATAGTTTGAACTTACTCATCAGCGATACATAGGCAACACATGAGATATGCTTAAGAAAGCGATTTCATTTGAGTACCTTAGTTTGCGCTTACGTATTGAGTCACGCGATTTGCTTACACGTAACCGTTAATGAGGAGATATCTTCGCATTTCCTGCACAATGTGTGTGTCTGAACATTTACGCAAATGTCATTCGCACTCTTTATTGACATCATGCCGCATAAAAGCACGTATTTGTGTGCAAGAAGTTATTTGAGTATTGTTTGAATACTGTAGAGTGATCATTCGATATTCTTGACTTTTTACTGTAGTTATGAATATCTTAGCTGCTCCACTCGGGAGTATTGACTCCAACGTACTTTATCAATATACGCGCACAATTTTCAGTGACTCTGTACCTTACAATAATATATATATATATATATATATATATATATATATATATATATATATATATATATATAGTTAATGCGTGTCATGTAACAAAATGACTACATGCCACGCTGATGATGCGCTGGCGACCGTTTCACAAGCTTCAGATCTACCAAATTTGGTATTACGTTACGTGAATAGATGACGAAGGCAAATGACACATACAAACGTGATAATCATGGCAGGCGTGTCATATAAAACTTGACTAGGCTCATAGCACGCTCGCCGCAGCCGTCTCGCTAGCTCCACATATACTAAAATTGTTATCAGGTGACATTAATAATGACGAAGGTACATTACACGTCCATATATGATAATCATGACATGGAAGTCACTGTACGGTATAATTTACTTTTGCCTCGTAACATTTTGCTGATTTTAAAGTGACTTACCAACCCTCCTCATTCGTGCTTCCCATATCATGGATTCCCACTGTACGTGCGATCCGCGAACTACCGTATCCATTGACCTTACTTCTCTCTCGCTCGCTCTTTCGCACCCCCGCACACACACACACACACACATAAACACACAAAGCGAATAACAAATGCCCACAATATATATATATATATATATATATATATATATATATATATATATATATATATATATATATATATATATATATATATATAAGGGAAACAAGTGCATACTTAAGGGCTCGTTTTTTTCGTGTTTTACACAATATTAATGAGATCTAACAGACAATAATGCCAGGGAAGGTATAGGAAAAGTTATTAGGCCAACTGTCATGTAAGTGGGTGGACAGATAACTTGCCGTGGGCAGGATTCGAGAGTGTGCCACACTCGCCGCCATGGCTACTAGTGGCGCTGACTGACACTCCCACGTTGAGATTGACATAGATACCCAATAAAGTGGCGGGGGGGGATAGCTGTCGTGGTAGCTCAGTAATAGAGCATCGAACGCGTTATTCGAAGGTAGCAGTTTCGGATCCTGCCCACGGCAAGTTATCTTTTCACCCACTTTTCTTTCTTCTCATTTACGTTACAATTGGCCTAATAACTTCTCCTATACCTTCTTTGGCGTTATTGTCTGTTAGATCTCATATATATATATATATATATATATAGTGGGCATTTGTCAAGCGCTTCTCCTCATATATGCATTATCATAATCCACCTCATCCGTATGGGTCTCTATCCTCATCTTCAGTGGGTGTCACCTCAATCATCATCGTGTGTGTGCGCGCTCTGTCTCAGACTGCCCGTTCGCTGCTGAGCCCTTCGGCTGAATAAACGCTGTCTCCACCCAGAACGTCATACGTGATGGAGGTGAATTTTCGGTCCTCTCCCACTTCGCTCAACTCCCTGGAGCTTCGTTCAGGCCGCCGTTTGCCCCCACTGTCCGGCAGCATGTCACAGAACGAGCCTGCGGGTGCTGCTGCCATCTCCCTCCCGCCATCTTCAGCAGCGAACGGGCAGTCTGAGACAGAGCGCGCACACACTCGATGATGATTGTGGTGACAGCCAATGAAGATGAGGATAGAGATCCAGACGGATGATGATGATTATGATAATGCCTATATGAGAAGCGCATAACAAATGCCCACAATATATATATATATATATATATATATATATATATATATATATATATATATATAGTATTACTTGTTACCTTAACATGAAAATGAAATAGAATCAGCAGTAGTAATTAGAATATCCCGATGCGCGTAGAGCAGCTCTAACCATGATCTTATTTCTTGTCCAAGTGTCCGCCTAAGAGGGTATTGTTTGCTGTCCTTAGTATTACTAAGCGTGTTTACTTTCTTGTATCCCTAAGTATGAAAGCAGAAAAACGTGGGATGTTTGTAGCTCAAGGTTTCACATCATGTCAACTTTGATAGCGATTGGGCAACTAAAACAAAGGCTGTAGAATGTCTGAACAAATAGAAATAGACATAGTGTGCAACTTTATGAGTTTGCACCTGCTGCCCACTTCAGGTGTTCGCACTACATCTATCTAGCATGTCTTACCACCTACTTCCACGAAAGCCTACTTTGACATTTGCGCGTACCGTGAATATTCATAAACGGCGCTAGTCAGACTTATTTCGTTCATACTCAAAGGCGTATTTGTTTTTTTCAATATACTGTAACTTTCCATAGCACATGATGATGCTTACTCACCAGGCCCGCGCCCTGGCTTCAATGTTCCTCCAGGCTGTTGTGGAATCAGAAGAACACCTCCTGGTCCTAAGGAAGATTGTGTTGTTTTTTTGCGTTAAGAAATCAGCAAAACAAAAGCTCAAACGAGAACTTTTTCGTGAGAATTAGAATAACTGCTTTACACAAAGTATTCATGTATTCACACCTGAAATTATTTTAACAGGTCACCGTTTAGGTATGATTATGTGGCGGTTGAAATACTAGTGAGTAGAAAAAATGCAGTTCGGCCAAGTACAGGGAAGGTTCCATTTCTTTCATTTTTGCATGTGACAGCCGTTTGCATCACTGTTTCTAGTTGTATTCATTCGAACAAATTCAATACACCCACTGGAATATTTGTAGTGCCTATGACATGCTAACAAGCATTCATAAGTCACCAAGACCATCCAAGGAAGACAAGCTGACGGAAAGACAGAGAGCTGGGAATTCTAATACCGGCTCGCTGCCATTTCCTAAAGAAAATAATAAAAGGTGTTCACGCGGGAACTCATGTTGATAAGCCAAAAAAGCAATGGACGATAGATGGATGCGAAACTTTTTTGTAAGTCCAGAGGAGCATGACCTAACACGCAGCAGGCCGCTCTCACGATAGTACAGTCAGGCCAAGCCGGATCATTGCATCCTGGGCCCTCTGGTCAGCACACAGTTAATCCCCGACATTGGGGCTCCTGATTTCGGATAGGCAGTTGTCTTCTTCGAATCGTTCCGTGCCCCGTAACGAAGGGCAAGCGTGTTTGTTGTCGTACGTGCATGAGTTATTTGGATAAATGTCAGGATACATATTATGCAATAAAGCTGGGCTGAGATACGGACCCGTTTGTAGTAGTCTCTGAGTCAACGCCTGTGCTCGATTTAATTTTTGTTAAGAATGGGAAAGCATTTCCTGCCAAGGTAAAAACTCTATGCAAATTCGTTATAAGTAGTTGGATTATCTTTGTTCTCCACAACTGTGGCATGGCGGTGGAGTTCTCCATTGTCGCGGAAAGTGAGACCTCGTGTCTCGGAATGGGCCAGCTCGTTGAGGTAGATGGGGCCTCGCCTGATGAACACCACGTGAGCGGGGAACCACGCAAGTGTAGCAATGCATTAGCCCTCCACTACGCCACTATGCGATATGCTTCCTTAAATACGGCGCTAACATTTAAGGCGTGGATGGTTGCCGTTGAGTCGCTGGTTCATATTTGTCATCCAGGAGGGCCAAAGCAATGGACACTTTCCATATAATGACGGGGCCGCCAGTGAACGTATGTGCAACGCGAGCAGCTGATTAACTTATTCAACAAAATCGCTAGTGGACGTAGCTTTATCGGTGTCAAATTTCGCGGGAAAGGGCGCAGTCTCGTCTTAGAAGCTGGTGGTTCAGTGTTCGTGGCAGAAAAAGCGCCTCCATAGTCGACAAGTGTCGTACGCTTTCTGTCGCCACGCGGCAAGCGCTGATGTGGTGGCACCCTCTTTTGAACTTCAACAGCAGCATGCACCGCCATGACAGCAGTAGCAGCAGCAGACAATGAGCACAACGATACGCCAAAACCTTAGGCTGCTTCACCTCTGAATGATAAAGAGTCCTTCTGACTCGCAGATGGCAGCATATGAACCCCTGTACTCGTCATCCCATGCTCACTGCATAGTCTCCCCCCTTACATATCAGGGCAAGCGGAGCGGCCAAGCGTTTTACAAAGAAGTATGGACATGGGCACTCTGGAGTCATCATTCTATGTACCAACACTGCCAGGAGCAAAATTGCGTGCTTCTAGATATATCCTAGAGGTGATATAACCAGCAGAGTCCTGCATGCGAAATACACGAGCCTTGTGCTTCGGCATGAATTTTCGAATGCATGACCGAGAACGTACTGAACGGGATGAATGCAAAACGGTACGTGGCTCTGGCGAAACATAAGAACGCACGGGTACGTCAATGACAACGAAAGAGAGAGACAAGTCTGGACGACAACACTTGAGTCCTATACCGTAAACAAAGTAAAAGTGGCAGGGAGAAGTAATAAAATTAGGTATGAAATATAATGACGGTAATGTTACACAGTCACACTCACCTCCGGGTGCTACTGTTATAGGTGGAAGTGCCCCGCCCGTATGCGTCAATTCAGGACCACCTGCAACGCCTGCAAGGTTGCCCAGTTGTCATTCAGCTTAGCCAATGGTATATCTAGTCTTCACACGGTGACGTGAGCTTTCTCAAGCCAGTGTGTGAAGCTAATGATGTACTCTTCCCGGGAATTGATTTGTTCGGGAAATCATTGTGTTTAAAGTGGCATACACATTCAAACAATATTGCCCTATGCTGTGTGTGACTTAATGCAAACTTCCCACACTTTATTCTTATGAGTTTGTTTAGTTCAAATATTTCGATTGTTAATCTTTTTCTCTACGTATGGCTAATGACCGGACGTACTGTTAGGAACGCAATATAGTAGGGCACAGACTGACAGCTTAACTGGGTTGTGATGCAAGGCACTTTTGAGGTATAGTATCTGATAGTTCTAAGAAACCGATATTAAATGAGAGACGCAGTAAGAACGAAAGGTATTCGGCCAAAGACATTGGCTTGTTGATCTTGTCTGTATAGCGAAGCTCTTGTCTGGGCTGTTCTTTTTATTTTTATTGTGCTGACTTCCAGTCTTCATTCATAGTTTATCACGTTACTTCAACACAGAGTGGCGCATACCATTTGAGACACAAAGTATCTGCTGTCATTTACCCCTAATACTTCTAAGTCACTTATTTGTGTTTCTTCATTTAAGCTAAGTCAGATATTCAGTTGAATTCAGATGATCTGGTTGACATGGGTGGCCCTGTAGGCACTTCTCCCTTACTCTTAAGTGTTTTTGTCATCGCCGCTCTACCTGCTACCACTTAGGGTGTTTTTGCTTAACTTCCGCCCAAGTACTTAGGCTACATTTCGTGTCCCTCTTTCTATTTACTATTAGAAATCTCCACCCTGCGTAAGCTACAGCTTGCCACCCTTCTCGCTCTTTTCCTTTTTTCAAATCTCCTCCTCTTTAATTGTCACACCTGTCCCGTTATTAGGGAGGCAATCGCCGGGCTAATTCCAAGAGCCGAAGTATCGGCCCCCCGAACCGCACCACGAAAGCGTGGACAATTTTGAAGTGGTCCTTTTTGGTGCGCCAGCGGACGCCGGCCGTGGCCCAAAGAACAAGTCAGAGCCGAGAGTTGATAAACAAACAAATTATATTCTCAACAATGGCAGATCGAAAACAATACATAAAAAATGCACACTCCACAATAGTTGCATACAATATGTCACCAATCAAACCAATCAATCAACGTACTACACAATACAATCGGCCACACTCAAAACAACGGACACAGACAACGATACGCACTATAATGCAGTCGCATGCATTGAACAACCAAGACACTTAAGGACTAAAGAGATAGAAAACCTATTCAGTCCAAAGTCCTGGGGACAAAAGTCCGAATGATACTCTTCCGAGAATCACTCACTCAAAGTCCAGCGTTGTTGTCGTTCCGCAGCTCTCGAAGTTTCTCTTCCAGGAAACCTCGCCGGAGTTTCTCTTCCAGGAAAAACTCCCGTCTTCAATAGGCCACTCTCCAAACTTCAAACTTCTTCGCCGGAAATCCGTCGTCTTCACACACGCAGCTGTTGCCCGCGTCTTCGCTCGATAGCGGTAAACCCACGCTCTTGCCTGTAGCTCGAGCCGTCCCTACGGACCAAAAACCTTCGCCGACTACACGGCGGAATCTCTACGCGCTCCGGCGCTAACTTTCCGTCACCTCCTGTTCTGTCACTACGGGCAGAACCTTCGCCGACTCCACGGCGGAATTCCTACGCGCTCCGGCGTTAACTTCCGTCACCTCCTGCTTTCTCGTCTCGGCTGCTCGATTAAATACGTTCTGCGCCACCTTCCAGAAATTTCTGGTCCTTTCGTCGGCGCGATACGCAGCGAAAGCTGGGAAGAGGGCGAGACGGTTGGAGTGCCCTCTCCGGCGGGTGAGTCAACCGTCACCCCCGGAAGCTTTTCAGGCCTGCGCGTCACGTGACGTGACGTCGACGACGTCACATCGCGCCGGCCGGCCGGCCGCCCTTCGCTGGGTGGCTGCGCCAGCCGCGAGCGCCCTTCACGCCTACCGACTCGGGCGAGGTTCCTTGACACCATGTCCGCACGATTTATCAAGGTATCCATTGATTGTATGGTTTAACGCGCCGACGCAATGCAGGCGATGAAGCGCGCCGTAGGGGAGAGCTCAGGATCAAGTTTTACTACCTGGGAATCTTTATTGTGTGCCGAAATCTCGTACACACGGGCGTTTTTGCTTTTCGCCTCCATCAGAAATGCGGCCGCCGCAGCCGGGTATCGAAACTGCGCCCTAGTGCTCAGCAGCGCTACGCCTTAGCCACTGAGCCACCGTTGCGGGGGAACTTATCAAGGTATCAAGAAATAATGAATATCGTGAATGGAATAATGCGTATTTATTTATCACAGCCAGACGCCGTCTGTACAAATATCACAGTGCACATTGTTCTCGGTCCAGGCAGACGACAGGCAACACAAGATGTTGCCCTTAATGCTGAAAATATGCCAAAAGTACAAAACAATATATCTTGCCACATAAAACTCAGAAAACAAAACAGATTGTAACAGCAAAAACATCCCCGAGCTTTGGAACAGAAAAAGCACACTTTCATTTAAATTGTAGGTTAGAGGAAAACATACCATTCGTTTATCATAGTAGCAGTAGCAACACAAGGTATCAGGTTCAAACACTTGCCAAAAAATACAATACAAAAGAACACTGGTGACTAAATTGTGGTCCACAGCATGATAAATGACAGAAAGAAAAGTAATTGTACTGCCACAGGTAGGTGCATGTCCTAGGGAAAAAATCAAACAAAAATCTAAGAAAAAAACAAATCACAGTGCACAACATGTCTGTACACAGAGTGCACAAGGAAAGTGGCCAGCTTAGGTACCAAAACGGACTGTACAACTGCTACAGTGGGCACCGAGGCAGTTCGAGTTAAAAAAAAAGAAAAAAGTACAGCACCTTTAAAAGCTAACAACTTGTAAAGAGATACAAAACTGGAAACAAGGCTCAAACAAGGGAATGTATTGCTTGAGCCAGGTGGCAATAAGTGCAGCGCTCCTCAGACAGCATCGACAGGTTGTTCAAAATTTCCAACAAGGAACTTACTTTTTGAACTGAGTCTGGTACAACAGCGCTACCAAGGTTCTTGATTGGTGAACCTTGATAGCAGGCAAAGACTTCAAGGTTTGCAAACACGGTCAATGACGCATTCAAACAAGGTTCACGATAGTCGATAATGTTCAAAAACATGGAGCACTCTTCTTTATGAATCACAGTCCACTTTGGAGACACTGACACCCCTTGCAGGCGAGCCCTTAGTTCTTCGAGGGACGAAAACCGGTCTCGTTTTTGCTCCGCTTCATATGACGCCAGCGACTCTTCTACAGCACGGGCGAGTTGGGAGGCTTCTTGTCGGCTCCTCTTGGCGTCAGGGGTTTCTCTCGTGCTCTGGTCTCGTACTGATAGGTAGGACGGACAGCCGAAAAATACCGTTGGGACAGATCCAGGACGCAACCGTGGTACTGGGAGTGCAACTTCAATAACTCTCCCTGTCCTTGGATCCGTCTACGATGTCGTCTTCTCAATGCATGAAGCGTCGAAATGATTCGCGCACACCTGCAAAAACGTTTCAAGAACGTCTGAGACGCCACTTCTCAAAAGAAAAAAATGCGCTCCCGTTTGCATGACCGCGTTTACAGTCCGTGTAGCTAAAACAAAGTCTACCTACGTTTCGCAAGCATCTAAATAAAAGCGCTGCGCTAAGCGGTACAAGCAACATGAAAGGAAACACGGGAGCGTGATGTCACCGCACTCCACGAAGCGCTTCCACCGAGAGCTTGCAAGAATGGACGACACCACGGCACTGTTAGTGAACAAAGCGCAGCTGACCATCCTTGCTGCGAACGCTGCTGGCGTCAGCGCTTCGCGAGGCCCGGCGGCCACACGCTCAAGTATTTCCCATCATAGGTGATTTCTACCCGAACAAGCAACGACAAGCTAAGAACAGGAGCATCTCAAATTCTTACCTTAGTGCACGAAGTCGGCACGAAGTCCTTCCTAGGAATGGCGCGTAGCCATTGTTTGAGAGCGTCGGCGTCTTTAGGGAAGGAAAACACTTGTATCTTCTTTCCTGTTTTGTAGTTGCCGGTGCATCCGGGTACACAACACTTATTCGGCATTGTCGCATCACTCCAGCATCACGCACGGAAACGAAATTGCCGCAAAACAACAACGGAAAGCAACAAACGTGAAACACCGTCAACACCACGCCGCCGAACCGTCACCACCGCCGCCCGCGCTGCGCTCGCAGCCGCTGCGGCTTCCCCGAGAGTCGGCCGGCCGGAAATGACGTCAAATTGCTGGGCGCAGGCCTGAAAAGATTTTCCGGGGGTGACGAGTCAACTCGGTATGACCACGCCTCCTTCGTTCTAGAAAGGTCGAGCGTTTGCCCGGCCGCCGCTGTGGGGTGAGGAGGTTCGTCTGCGAAGCCGTGCTTCTGCGGGGAGAGCGCGCGCCCGGGAGCCTTGGATGTTTGCTTTCTTTTTTTTTCTTTTTACCTCGCGGCGTTTCTACCGCCCGTTGTTGCAAGGATTTGGCGGCGCGCTCTTTTTTTAGCGCTCGTTCTGTGACACTGCCCCCCACTTTAAGAATATTATCTCATAATATTCAAAACCACACAAACGAGCGCGAAAAGTCACCACACACTCTCACAGACTGTAACACCATCAGTCGCTCATAACACTTCACATTCACAATAGATCACTTAATACAATCGTACATTGTAGTTCAATTCCACAACACATGAAATATAACCACAGGCACATGAGTACAACACTCCACCACACATTCCAAACAACGCAAACGTACAAAGTTCTCTCATTACAACAATTATACAACACTATACATCACATCATCGCACAGAACACTGACTCGCTCGACATACACTTGAGACACAGGATAACACAACATTAACACAACATCTGGCACTCAGCACTGCCCAACACATTCTGATTCCACCTCAGCACCTATCTTGAGTACTTCGAACAGCGCTTGCGCCCCTTTTTGCGGTGCTCGCTCGATCTCTTCTTGTGCTTCCACGTTCTTTTTCGGCGAGCCCTTTCCAACGACGATATCTGGGGCGTCGTCTCAGCCATCGTTGTCTCTTCCGACACCGTTAACGCGTCATTACATTCGACGGGTCCTGTCTGTTTATTTACCTGCTGGATCATACCTCTACATTTTGCCCGGCTGGCCAACTCCGTCTCCCTTACACTGTCGGTCGGTTGAGGTCGTGCCGACGTAAGTCCGGTTGCTCGGCCCGTGAACTTATTCGATACGATCGTCTTCTCCTTCGCTGTCTCTTGTGCCGCAGCTTCACCTTGGGCTCTAGTGAGATCCGTCACGGGATGTTCCTCCACTGTATCTCGCGGTCGCTGGGTTGGTGAGGGCTCTATCTTCGGGTCTTCTCCCAAACATTCCGGATCATTCGGTCCTCGCGCCCCGTCGATGTTTCCGATGACAAGGTCGTACAGGGGGGTCGTCATGCATAAAGCAGTAACCTTCCCGCTGAAGTACGGGGTTTCAACCTCAATTTCTGCTTCGGGAAGCATCCGAACCGTACGGTCAATTAGGCAAACCGGTTTCGTTCTGCCTGTCAACTCACCTTCCCGTACCAAATCTCTCCGCACGATAACAGTGGAACTGCCGGTATCTCTTAACATCGTAATCTTTTTATCCGCAACTTTTCCAGGCAGCGCTGGCATTCCTTTCGTAACACCGGTTGGCTGTTTTGACATTACAGCACCAACAATAGGAATTTTCTCCCCATTTTTCAATTCTACGAATCCATCAGTGACGGCATTATTATCAGATTTCGGTGCCGCTTGCACACAGGATACCTGGTGAGTTTGACTCACTCCGTTCCGACAAGCATCTGCTTTGTGCCCAGTCTGACCACACTTAAAACATTTTACTGCCGTAGGGCTCGTAAAGATCGTTCGACAGTTTTTCGCGCGATGACCCACTCGGTTGCACAGAAAACATCGCGGAATGCTCTCTGGTGCACGCTTCTTTTCTTCGGGAGCCAATTTCTTCGAATCATCGGGACACTCTTTCTTGACCTTGGCCAAATTAGTTCCACCTTGCGCTTCCAAGAATTGATCAGCCAATTCAAGCATTCCTTCAAATGACTCAGCTTTTCTCTCTTTCAAATACAGTGACAGACTTGGGTGGCAACTAGTAAGAAATTGTTCTCTAATTAGCAGCTCTCTAAGCTCATCGTACTCCCGCGCTGTCCCTGAAAGTTCAATCCATCTGTCGAAATAATGGCAAAGTCGGGCGGCATACTGCGTAGCCGTCTCACCATCAGCTGGCTTTCCTGTCCGAAATCTGTCCCGGAATCCTTCCACAGTGAATCTAAATCGCTTCAACAAAGCCGCTTTCACCTTTGCGTAGTTGGCTGCATCGGTCGGCGTCAGCCTACCGTACACACTGAGCGCTTCACCACTCAAGCAGGTACTCAAAGCAGTTGCCCATTGCTGTTCCGGCCAATTCTGGCTCCTCGCAATCGTCTCAAATCTGTGGAGGTACGCGTCTAGGTCGTCCTTCCTTTCATCAAACGCTACGAGCAGCTTGCTTGGGTTCAAGCGGAAGCCGTGATCTTCCCGTTCGCTGCTTTCAACTCTAGCTTGGACGGGCATTTCGCTTCGCTGTTGCAAACGGAGCCGCTCGAGTTCTATCTCGTGCTGCCGCTGCCGTTCCCTTTCAGCCATCTCCGCTTCTCTTTCTTCTTTCAGCTGTCGCTCCCTCGCTTCTCTTTCTTCCTTCAGCTGTCGCTCCCTCGCTTCTCTTTCTTCTCTCGCCCTTTCGGCTGCCAACTTCTCTCTCTCCAGCTCCAACTTCAATTGCTGCTCTCTTTCTTCCTTCGCCCTTTCAGCGGCCAGCCTTTCTCTCTCTAACTCAGCAGCCTTTTCTTCCTTGGCCCTCTCTGCCGCCAACCTCTCTCTCTCCACCTCAGCTTCTTTTTCCGCTTTGGCTCTTTCGACCGCCAACCTCTCTTTTTCCAGCTCGGCTGCTTTTTCTTCTTTTTCCCTCTGGGTGACCCACTTCCGTAGTTCGGCGCCAGAAAGACCCATCTTTTCACCCAGAGCAACTAACTTTTCGAGATCCATGGTGTCTCGCAACTCTCAAATAAAACCTTGCCGCGTGCAAACAGTATCTGCCTAAATCAGTCTATCGGAACACTCCCCTGCACTCGTTAACGAGAACACTGAACAACGCACAAAATCGTTCCGATAGCACTATCAACAACTCGAGGCTCTTTCTCACTACTTTGGACACACTGTGCACCAAAAGGTCCTGAATCGCGGACGCCAGATTAATTGTCACACCTGTCCCGTTATTAGGGAGGCAATCGCCGGGCTAATTCCAAGAGCCGAAGTATCGGCCCCCCGAACCGCACCACGAAAGCGTGGACAATTTTGAAGTGGTCCTTTTTGGTGCGCCAGCGGACGCCGGCCGTGGCCCAAAGAACAAGTCAGAGCCGAGAGTTGATAAACAAACAAATTATATTCTCAACAATGGCAGATCGAAAACAATACATAAAAAATGCACACTCCACAATAGTTGCATACAATATGTCACCAATCAAACCAATCAATCAACGTACTACACAATACAATCGGCCACACTCAAAACAACGGACACAGACAACGATACGCACTATAATGCAGTCGCATGCATTGAACAACCAAGACACTTAAGGACTAAAGAGATAGAAAACCTATTCAGTCCAAAGTCCTGGGGACAAAAGTCCGAATGATACTCTTCCGAGAATCACTCACTCAAAGTCCAGCGTTGTTGTCGTTCCGCAGCTCTCGAAGTTTCTCTTCCAGGAAACCTCGCCGGAGTTTCTCTTCCAGGAAAAACTCCCGTCTTCAATAGGCCACTCTCTAAACTTCAAACTTCTTCGCCGGAAATCCGTCGTCTTCACACACGCAGCTGTTGCCCGCGTCTTCGCTCGATAGCGGTAAACCCACGCTCTTGCCTGTAGCTCGAGCCGTCCCTACGGACCAAAAACCTTCGCCGACTACACGGCGGAATCTCTACGCGCTCCGGCGCTAACTTTCCGTCACCTCCTGTTCTGTCACTACGGGCAGAACCTTCGCCGACTCCACGGCGGAATTCCTACGCGCTCGGGCGTTAACTTCCGTCACCTCCTGCTTTCTCGTCTCGGCTGCTCGATTAAATACGTTCTGCGCCACCTTCCAGAAATTTCTGGTCCTTTCGTCGGCGCGATACGCAGCGAAAGCTGGGAAGAGGGCGAGACGGTTGGAATGCCCTCTCCGGCGGGTGAGTCAACTCGGTATGACCACGCCTCCTTCGTTCTAGAAAGGTCGAGCGTTTGCCCGGCCGCCGCTGTGGGGTGAGGAGGTTCGTCTGCGAAGCCGTGCTTCTGCGGGGAGAGCGCGCGCCCGGGAGCCTTGGATGTTTGCTTTCTTTTTTTTTCTTTTTACCTCGCGGCGTTTCTACCGCCCGTTGTCGCAAGGATTTGGCGGCGCGCTCTTTTTTTAGCGCTCGTTCTGTGACACCACCCTGGCCACATGGCCCTTTTTTTAGCGTCACCATGACAACATCGTCTGCAGCAAAAGGCCCTTACAAAGGACAGGTTGAAACATTATTCTCAGTCTGTCAATTTCGTACTTCTTGAAAACATGCCCGCTACTAGTACGTTTCGATAAATATCATCCTTATAGCCAGCGACAATCACATTCATACAGTAATAACTAAAAAGTACGTCGCACATTACAGCTATTATAATTAAGAGATGCCAAATTTCAAAAGCACTCACCTGTAACTACACCTGGGCTAGCCCCGTATGTGCCAGCTCCCTCTGCAGGATTTTTTCCGCTTGTTATTAACTTACAAGTCTTTTACCAGTGATAGTATATTGAAAAATATTTGGGGCACATTGCAAAGATAATATAAAAAAGGATTTTATGCCTCTCAATACTTTCCTTTTTCGTCTTCTCGACATTGATTGCAACCTGAAGAATTTTGACACAATTTCTTAGGTTGTTTTTTTTGGTTGTACAATTTTTCTTGCACCGTTAACTTACCTTGTTTTAGTAATGCAACTAATGTAATTTAGGTTTACAATCACACGGTAATACAGGTGTAAGGCGCATGTATGTCTTTCTTATTATTCTATTGTCAGAGCAGTGGGCCGGTTTCTAAAGTATCAGCATAAAGTTGCAGTATGAAAGCTTACATGATGCAATATTGCTATGCCACAACGCTATATATAGCACCTTTATACAAGCTGAATGTCTTTTGAAAAATTATATTTCAAGTCCAGAAGCAACGAATGTCAGTCCAACTAAAAACTGCCCCGACTTAGTAATAAGCACAATGATTTTATATATTCCTTGTGAAGAGTTGCGTACTGTGACACCTGCCTTACATTGAAGTTGATTACTCACACTGTTCACCTAACTCTGGGTAAAGGAGTCATCAAGCTCTGAACGACAAGGTAATCAATCTAAAGAAAAATTGTTAAAGGTTCACGTGCAAGAGAGCAAGTACACAAAGACAAAAACAAAAAAAACTTAGGAGAAACGAAGCATGCCGGTAAGGGTGTTTCAGACTCTCTAATGTAAATGTTGGGGTGAGGCGAACGATACGGTTTTTTTTAAGACGATAGTCTTTCTTGGGGACCTTCAACGTAAAACTTTCTGTCTGTCTGTCTGTCTGTCTGTCTGTCTGTCTGTCTGTCTGTCTGTCTGTCTGTCCATATGTCTGTTTGTCCACTCCTAACGACACCGGATACTTGAAACGGCCAACCCCATCCGCAGCGCCCCCCAATGCTGATTTA
This sequence comes from Rhipicephalus annulatus, assembly GCA_013436015.1. Taxonomy (NCBI): domain Eukaryota; kingdom Metazoa; phylum Arthropoda; class Arachnida; order Ixodida; family Ixodidae; genus Rhipicephalus; species Rhipicephalus annulatus. The sequence goes on along the minus strand of WOVY01007817.1, from coordinate 19,255 downwards.
GAATTCTTAATTGTGCGATTGGCAAATAAAATGCAAATATTGCGCATGTATGGTGCACCAAAACAACGTGTAAATATTCTCCATGTGTGCCTTTTACTATAAAAGGTATACATAAGAAATTTTAAGGACCGTGGCGTTTATCATGCTGCGCTTACCATGCAACGCCTGCACGAAAAGGCGAGTGTTTTTATCGCTTAGCTAAGACGAGACGGTGATGGCACCTACCTGTCACCTTGCGTTCTACACCTTATCACCTCTGAGACGGGCGCGCACACCCATCTAAGAACCACGCGCTTCGTTTTCGAAGAAAACTGCCAGGTGGCGCTCATGTCTCACGCGTGACGTGACTTGATGCTTTCGTTCGCGTCCGCTGCACGCTCGAGGCATTCTAACGCAGCGCCTTCAGAATGCCATTCACCGATTTTCTTGCGCAGAACATCAAATAAAGGTTTTGTTCACTCTCTCCCCACGCAAGAATATCGTCTTTCGACGACATTTGCAGATTAACATGCAAATACGGGGCCATTTTTTTTCTACATACGTGGTTTCAGTTCCATACATTATGGAGGGAAGGGTGTTTCAGTGGCTCCGACGCTATTGAATTTTTTTCGCATTGTTCCTTTTTAGGGAACCGCTGGTCTGTCGTGGGATTTTCGCAAGTTTTATGGCGCTCACTTGTTTCTTATGCTGGACCGTGACTACATCCCTCATCGTGACTACATGACACACCATAACGACATGAGACGCCCACGTCACAAAGACTCGTCCCATGGGTTTGCGACGAAACTCATGTGACGTCGCCAAGTCCCCTCGGGGATAATGCTCTTTCTAAACCCTATACGATGAAAGCCTCTCTCTAGGGTTAGGATGAACTATGACTACATCGTATACCCTAGCTACATGACACGTCAACAAGCCTAGACCCCAAAATGTTCAGCCCCTAATAGTGCAGTTTGCATAAACTCGTACAAGGCTGTGTCTCAATCCACCCCGTTGACGTAGTGGTTACAGTGCTCTGCTGCTGAGCAGATATTTGCGGGTTGGATCTAGACCGCGGCAGTTGCACTTCGATGAAGGTGAAAGAGTAGAGGCCTGAAGAACGCCTTTCAGTAAAGCGTTCCTTATATATATATGGTGGTTTTTGCAGTGGTGAACCCACGATATATTATTATTATTATTAATATTATTATTATTATTATTATTATTATTGCTGTGGCATGGTTCTGGTGTCCACCGCTAAGTGAAGTGAGGGCATCGACTGTAAAGGTGATACGAACGGCGTCCGATTACACTGTCAAGTTCTACCCTTGAAGGCCAAGCTGAAGCGTCTTCCAAGTTGAATGCCCTTCTGTTATGAGCACATACAACGTTATTAGATGCGGAGTATCTTATTGTCAAGCTCGATCTGGTGTGCGGTGTGGCCATCCTTACTTTTGCACCACAAATGCCTTTGCGCGTCCCCTTACCACGTCTCTTTTCACACTCCCTATATGTCGCCTCCCAACGCTAAGGACTTGTGCGCTAGCAAGTTTCTAGATATAAAAACTGACTGCTTGCACTGCATCACCGTTCACTGGCCAGTTCGCAAAATAAGCCCTAGATCTTGACTTCCAAGTTAATGCCGGTGAGAAATTCCTGCGGTGCGTTGTTGAAAAAAAAAATAAAAGATCACAGCGTTCTCGTTAACTATAAGTCGGCTACGATTCCTGTGTCCTATCGGAGTCTTCTGTCTCTCACTGCCCATTAGCAGTGATTGGCATGTTTCGGCAAGACAACACCGGTTCATCACTGCGTGCTTTGCGCGTCCCTAGGTTTCTATCCTTTCGAAACGCCGCAATGAGAGCCAACGTCAATGCGGCCGCCACTGTAAGCTTTAGGGGAGGCTGTCAATCCCTTCGGCGCCCAGTCTGCCAGACTGTGTCGAAGATTTGAGCAATTACCGAGACCATGTGGCAAGCGAAGGCGAGTTCCTGACTTCCAACTATGGACGCTTTTGTCGTCTCTTCGAGCAGAAGCGGTGACTGATGCCCTCGGCGACTCATCTGGCGATAGGGAAGCTGTTGTCACCGGCGCCAGAGCTGACAGGGGAGCGGCGCTTTTTTAATCCTGAATCACGTAGCCGACCGAACGGCTGCCTATGCCCGCCAGGCAATGTCCCTGCTAGCCGGAGGATGAGACGTCATGTCGCCACGACGTCGTAAACAGTTCTAGAGATGACAACAAAGACAGCATCTTTCTTGGAAGAGACCGTGGTGGCCGCCGCAAATCGCCCCGCTAATTAAGCGAACAAATAGGCGGACCCTTTGATGTATGCTGTCAAGATCGTGGGACCTCTCGACTAGCGGCGCACACACGACGAGGAAGCGCCCTGCTGGCGCCACCTTGGAGTGCAGTGATCACGACTCAATATTGGACGTTCACGAGGACCGTGCATTCTCGTCCCTTTCACCTGTTGTGTGCGTGTTATTGGTGTTCCACTCGGAAAGGAGGAGCCCAACAGGCTTAAAACGACGCCGCAGAGTGCTGGACGTCGCTCTGAACTATGTAACGTTCAACCACCACGCTCTTGGTTTGTGAAACCACAAACCCTTCTTTGCTGTAAATGCGTGTAAATAGTGTCATATACCTGTTTTTTTTCGTATCCTCCTGCGACCTTCCTTCAACCTTAACAATGCTGACACCTGCCTTATAGTTATGAAGTTTGCTGAAGTGAGAAATAATTACTCACCGCCCTGCAATCCTGGCAATGAACCGGTTGGCGTTGTTCCAAATAAATGCGTATTTGTAGTAGGGAAGCCTGGTGCTAAGAAAAAAAATTAAAGGAGAAAAAAACAGGCAGCTTTTTTCGTAGTTTCGTAGTATGCAGGGAAGCGGTACACATAGAACCAAAATTTCATTGTTTTGCACATATTATGCTTCTGTACCTCTTTTTCATTGGCAAACCGGGAAAAAAATCGTGCTTAGATCCCAATAAGACACTTTGATTGCGTCTTGACATTCAGCGCTATAGAAATTCATAATTAGACTATTTCACTGTTCCTTAAAGGAAGAGCATCTGAAAAATAAAATGAGTCAATTGTCGTGCTTTAGAGAAGTGCTGTTTAGACTACCCTAATAAAGAGAATTCAAGAATACGAGAGGAACATTCGAATTTTCATTCAACTGATTCATTTTGAGCTGAAGAATAAAGCAACAACGAGGTGAAATATATTTTTAATGCACACATGCCAAAATATTCACAAGCAACACCCTTAAAACATTAGGAATAGCATCACCTCAAGAAACGAAACATTTATCTTCTAGAGAATTTCAAGAAAACTAAGAATATTGGCATAATAAAGTAAACGAGGTAAAAGCCAAATATTTTTCGCAGCTGAGAGTAAGGTTAAGTACTGGTGGTAATAAAACGTTGAGCAGCAAAACATTACAGATTCGTAGTATAGCAAATTTATCCAATCTACCACATTCCATGCAACTTGGTATGTACATGAGGAAGTAGAACATGTGCTGGCCACCCTGATTTTATAAAACATTTTTACCTTTCTACCTTTAGTGCAAGACACGATTCTTTTTTGTGGTCACAACATATTAGTTTGGCAAAAAAAGAAGCTATAGCACCGGTGAAATTATTCAGGCTTCATCACGCTGCTTAAGTCAGCAGGAGCACTTTTTCGAAGTCAACAGGGAGAAATAAGCTCTTTGCAAGAAAGACTACAATTCTCCCATAGGGCAAGACAAACAGTCTCCATTAGTTAAACTGTTAAATAAGTGAGTTTTCTACGTTAGCACCGTTGCGATATCTGCAGTTATCTTAATATGTCTGGTGCTGCAGAAAATAATTATGAATGCATCGATATTACATTCTACCTTCGATTTCTATTTGAGAATATCATGCGCTTCTTTCGAAAAATCTCGTGCTTGTAAGGCTTGCGTTTGACGTGCTTCGAACACCTTCCAAGAAGTGCTACTACTATACCAGCTGACAAGAACAACTGCCGCTGTCATTAGGTATTATAATTGAGGCATAACTTATTCAGGCTTTTATTCACAATAATTGCGCATTAAAGCAGCATCATTTTTAAGAAATGCAGTTTACACTTGCAGTGACCGAAAATGTGAATAGCATTTTTCAAATAGAAGTGTCATGCGTTGATTTTCATTCAAAGTCTACGCCACGCTATTTTCACTGCAACTGTTGGTATATGGATAGGTCATCTCTTGAAGCATTTTTCAGGATTCTGTTTGGATGTATAAGCATACCAACATACACAAGCAATCAGCCTCACTCTTCTTACCCTGAATGAACATAATATCCCTTTCGCTAAGACAAAGAAAAGCTAAAAATATTTATGCACCGGCTTAATACACGTTTCAATCCTAAGTAAAGTAAGAAGTTCGTACCACCCCCTATTACCCCCGGCACCCCAGTGCCACCGCCTGCCACAGCGGCACCTGGAGTGACATGTCCTCCACTTCCAGCTGCTAGTGTACCCGCAACGCCTGCACCTGTTGCTACCATAGTACCTAATGCAGCACCTGAAATAAAAAAAAAGTTTATTCATCTTTCTAGCCTTAAGAATCCTTGTCTCACATTTTGAGAGAACAAGTGGGTGGAGTTCAGCCGCTCATATTTGGTATTACAGGCGCAAGAGAATTCACCATGCATTGAAATAATGAAAACGTTCTGGACCCTTTCTGAATTCTCTTCGCGTCGCTCTGAAGACCTAAGATAACGGGCATACTGTGATTCTGTACAATTCATTTTATTACATACGTACTGCCCATAATCTTTCTATTGAGTAATACAAGCTGATGAGCCACTACTCTGACGTACAAGAAACAAGAATCTATGATTAGCTTTGAACCAGATCCCAAACTATATTATTTGGCTTTACCAATAATGTCTTGACTAAATAGGGTGAGTTGTTACGTACTCGGACAAATGCAGCACGACTTTCAGAAAGACAGCAGAGACGCAGAAAATAAGACCATCGCCTATTTAAATGTTAGCGTTTGCACCAACACTATTCCAATCGAAATGTATGAGCATTGGTCGAGAACCAGTAGCACGGCTTTCTGTTTGGAAGCCCATTACGCAAAGTGATAATTTGATGACAACCATGTTTCTCACCAGTCATTCGCTAATTTTGGACCCAAGTGCTGGCGCTCTAATGTCACATACTTAATAATATGTGAGGTTAGATCACATGTATGTGAATTCAAAAAGTATGAGAGATGAGAGCGTTTGCTCTTGACTTGAACTGCAGCGAATGTCTGACGTGCCTCATGAATGCCGTGAAATCAGCGGCTAACGTAATGAGCTCTTGAACAGGAAGCCTTGCTTCTGACTCCCGAGAACGGCTGCTGCATTTCGATGGGAGGAGGGAGTAAAAATTCATAGGTCCTAAGATTGAGCCAGGTAGTCAAAAATAGCTTGTGGACGTTAGACACAGACCTCTTCTTTTTCTCACTCATTTTAAAAAAAAAACTGCACTAAAATCTGTCTTGAAATACTTTTAATAACTATAATCCGTGGTGCAATTAAAACGTCTTCATGCTTTTTAAGCCCTCTGACTCAAATACGCACATGCCTGGTGCCACTTCCAACAAAGTTTATTCCGGGAAAAGTTGGGAACAATTTGTGCTAGGAGCACTGTCGCACATCATTGCGGCGCAGTCCTAATGAAGAGTGCTACTTTTTACAATATAAAAAATAAAGCTTTATTCGCACATACATGACTTTATTCAACATTTTTTTTGCATCAACTTTTCGTCTATTGTATTTATTTGACTTCTCACAATCACAGAACAGACCGAACGGGCACGAAAGTACGATGAACACTCAGTCTCGACAACCGATTGCTCGGTGACCCTCTCTGTCACTTCTAAAGGTATTTCAATGCTGTTTGAGCCTATTGTAAGAACAATGCCCACGTACCTTTTGTCACATAGTTAGGGCCTATCATAGGCCACTCCCACCTGTAATTTGACGAACCTAATTTTGTAGTATTTGTACAGGTTGGTGGTTCCTGGAGGCTACAGTTGTCATTCTGTAATGTCTAGCCATTTTAAAGGGAGCAGAGGAGACGACTTAGCTGCTAACATAACAATTTTTTGCAGACGTAGAACACGTGATGAAAATTAGGGGACACCAAAATTTCGCCTCTAGGAGTTGAACTAGATAGGTACATGCTGTTATATATTGCGTACTTCAAACACTTAGGGCATTATAGATTTTCGAACTTGCTACGTACCCACTACGGGGCCTTTAAAAAATAGTCGCAGTAGCATGTGTGCTTTTTGTAATCCGGTTCCGGATTTCAACCACAGATCTATTACGATAATCACGTATTTCGTCACCCGGTGGCAATGGGTGCTTGTACCGTGTATTATTTTTGTAGTATTTCATGGTGCATTGTAAATCATGTTACAGGACGCAGATGTTTATAAAGCACGAAAGTTACTTTTTCTCTATTTACAAGCAGAGGAAGTTCTTTTCACTGCTTTCAAAAGCAGAGGCATGGCCGCGGAGAAAGACGAAGACGACGTTCTGAACGGACGCGTTTTTCATGTTCTCCGCTTCGAAGGATTTATTGGCCATGGGCCGAGGTGCTGCTCAGGCTTCAGCCAGCGGCAACGACTACCGTGTTGTACTTCCTCGCCTTCCCACCGGTAAGCTTGTTGTGGACTCTGTCTTTCTACATGCGGACTTAGCTGGTCGCCCCTACCGGGCTCAAGATTTTAGAGATGCTCTTCGGGACATCATTGACTTGAAGGAAATAAGCTCCATAGGTCAATTTCAAATGTCTCATGTTTGGATGGTGACATGCAAGTCAACGCTGACGAAAACAAAGTTGGTCACAAGAGGCGAATTTTTCGTCAAAAGTCGTCGATGCCTCGTTATAGACCCGGAGCCCACGGAAGTGAAGTTAAAGCTTATGTGGCTTCCTGAGCGCTTGGAGGACGCCTATGTGTGCGAGGCACTGCAAGCTTTTGGGAAGGTCAAGACAATATCACAAGAAAGCTGGAAAGTAGCGGACATGGAACAAATGCGGACGCTGAATAGGGATGTTGTTTTGTCACTTGCTGATGGAGTTCGCATTGCGGATATTCCTCACATTCTTGTTGTCTGCGGAGTGCAAAGCCTCGTCCTGATACCTGGCCGCCCACCACTTTGCCTTCGGTGCAGTAAGGTTGGACACATCCGTCGAAACTGCAGGACCCCTCGCTGTGACAACTGTCGACGCTTCGGTCATTCGACTGAAGATTGTGTTATGACATACGCCAACAAGCTGCGACAGCACACAAAACAGCCAAATGATAACCTACAAGAGCATATTATGGATGCCACCGAGGTTTTGGATGCAACGGGAGACCACTCCGTCAATGTCATATGCTGCAAGCTCTACCACAAGGAATCCAGAAGAGGAAAGAAAGTCACTTGCTGTTGACACAGTTGAAACTTCTGCGTGCAAAGAGCCAAGTGAATCATGCAAGCAGCATATCCAAAACGACTCCGAACCACCCCTAGCACAAGTAGGAGTTCCTTTGGAGAGTGTTGTTGCGCTGACCCATAAAGATGCCGAAGAACCACCAGTACAAGATAGAGACTCTGGGCTGGATGCCGCAGAAAGTTCATCACCTGCTTGCACTGCAGCTCCGCAGCAGCTTCTTCATCATGGTGCAGTGTCGGAAGATGATATGCAGATCTCTACGGATACAGCAATACTGAAACGTCGCGCATCTTCCAGCTCGGATTCAAGCAGAGGAAGTGACCCAGCGTCAGTGACTAGGGAGTCACGCCGTCGCCGAAAGTCCGTGCCAAAGGGGAAGTGTCGCCGTTCCCGATCTAGGAGGCCTGCTGGGGGCTCACGGGAAGCCTCAGCGCCAACTCTTGGGACTGATCAAGAGGGACAATAAGCGAATTAGAAGGTAGTCACCATGGCGCAGTCTGAGCGACTCATATTTGCCACCTTGAACGTACGCGGCCTTAGGTCTTCGCAGAAACAAGCACAACTCCGTAGACTTCTCAATCGGAAGCGTCTCGACTTTGTCGCCATCCAAGAGACGAAGATCGAGAGCGAGGAAGAGACCGAGAAGGCCCTGCGGCCTTTTCTGTCTCAGTTTAATGTGTGTGTCTCACATGCTAAAGGTTTATCTGCGGGCTGTTGGTTGTTTCTGAGAAAAAGCCTACCCTGTTCAGCATTGTGCACTAGTGTTGATGAAGAGGGCAGGTATATATGCTGTGATTTTTTGTTGCAAGGAGTGCCATGGAGAATTATCAATCTATATGCGTTTAATGATGTTCCGAAACGGCTTGAGTTATTTGAAAAAGTGCGTAATTTAATTGACGTCGACAGATGCACGGTACTTATGGGAGATTTCAACTGCGTATGTGAAGCTATTGATCGTTATAATTCGTCTGTAAAGAGAGACAGGAGTGGTGAGCTTTTATCCGGTATTGTAGATAATGCAGGACTAATTGACATCGGGGTCTCGAATCGGGCAACAGCATATACAAGAGTGCAAGGCAGCTCTCATGCTCGCCTTGACCGGATTTACGTGTCCTCATCACTCCTATCTCATAAAATTTCCTGCAGCACCGAAGCTGTATCATTCTCAGACCATTGTATTGTCATAGCGCAAATTGGCGAAAATCGTCACAAACAATTCCGTCCCCAGTGGGCCCTTTGGAAAATGAATGCGAAGCTCCTCTGTGATCAGGAATTCGTAAATCGCGTCCAGAAGGCATTGAGACAATCTTTTTCAATTGGTTTTCATATCTTCGCTGCTTGGGAGCTTTTTAAACAAGAAGTTCGCTCTATAGCTTTAGAAATTGGGGCTGTTAAGTCTTTCTATAGAAAGAATGATGAAAAGATACTTGTTTAAAAGTCTTTGCAATCTTTATGAGATGGAATGCGAAATGCCGGGAAAGTACATCAAAGATATTGAGAATATTAAGTGCCAACTACAGAGATATGATGCTGCTCGCTACCAAGGGGCACGTATTAGATCTCGGAACCAGCGCACTTTAAATTCTGAGCAACCGACGCGCCAAGCTTTACTTGATGAGCAACGCCATGCGATTTCTAAAGCTATTCCAGACTTGTACTTTAACGATGTGCTCATAAAAGATAACGGAGACATTACTTTGGCGTTCGAAACGTACTATAACAGCTTATTTAGCTCTCCCTCTGATGATCCTGACGCTCACCTCAAGGCTAGTTTTGTTTCTCTTGTGAATCCCTTGAAGGACAGTGATTGTGAAATCATTAATGGGCCCATTACTATACAAGAAATCGAGCTAGCAATCGACAACTTGCCTTTATTGAAAACACCGGGGCCTGATGGCATCTCAGGCGAATTTTACAAAGCTTTCAAGAAAACGCTTGCTCCTATATTGCTGAATATTTTTCAGATGAGTTACGAGATGGATACCCTCCCACAATCTTTTTGAAAAAGTCACACTGTGTTAATACCGAAAACAACAGACAAGGAAAAACTTCGCTTCGTTGAGGGCTACAGACCTATATCGCTTTCAAATGTGGACTACAAAATTTTCGCAAAAGTATTAGCAAATAGGTTGCAATTTGCTATGTCGATTCTCATTGGGTCTCATCAGACATGTGGCATCAGAGGTCGATCCATACAAACCAATATACATGTCGCTCGAACAATGCTTCAATACTGTCATGGCTCTCAAGACCATCTTGCAATGCTACAGGTAGACCTTGCAAAAGCTTTTGATCGTGTTCGTCATTCCTTCCTTTTTTCTCTTCTCGAACAAGCTAATGTTGGCAAAGTTGTTCTTAAAGGCGTTAAATTATGCTATAATGAATGCTCAAACTCGTCTGATAGTTAATGGTCAACTCTCCAAGCCAGTTTCTATTCGCTCTTCTGTAAAACAGGGATGCCCGATGTCACCTCTTTTATTTGCACTTTATCTAGAACCACTGTGCTTAAGCATAATACAGTCGAGTTGCATTCATGGCTTTAGAATATTAGGCAGTGGAGGTTAAAGTATTGGCTTATGCAGATGATGTCGCATTCTTTTGCACAGATAAACCAAGTGTCGAAAATGTGGTATATACTATTGAAAAGTTTGGCGTAGTATCAGGAGCTCGTTTAAATGCCTCTAAAAGTTTAGGACTGTGGTTTGGCTTGTGGGGTAGCACACCGAACCACTTTGCAGGGATTAATTGGACAATAACTCCTCCAACATACCTCGGTGTACCATTGCATGCATATAGATTCAGTGCGCATTACTGGAAGGAACGTGTCCCTAAGCTTGAACGACAGGCCCAGACATTTGTGCCCTATCGACTCTCGATATTTGGGAGAGCTGAAGCTTGTAATACTTTCTTAGCGACAAAACTTTACTATGTATTGCAACTTATTCATTGCGCAAGATTCTATATACAACGCTTTCATCGGATTTTCGCTACTTTCATATGGTCTTCGACTTTTGAGCCCATGCGTCGTGATAATATATTCAAGCCAGTTAGTGAGGGTGGGTTAGGACTAAAACACCTTTATCTATGGCAAATAGTGTCCCGATTCTTCTTTTTTCGGGACAATTCCCATCCTGTAATCCGTTCCTTCTTGCAAGTTACACTTGTTGATTGCTTACCAGATTTAATTGTTTCATCCAACTTCTCCGAACGCCCATGCTTGTGGGGATTCATGCAGGAAGTTTACCTCGCAGTTCAGTTCCTTAAAGCTCGCTTCTCTGTAGAATACCTGTACTCAGTCACGCGCAAGGTGCTTTATAAGGACCTACTGAGTACACTCTTCCCACCTCCATTGTACCGTTCACTGTACGCCAATCTTCCTGGTCACGATGTGTTTGAAGCGAGTGCGCAAAATGTACATTCCACCGAATTCAAAAACATTCTTCTATAAACTCCACTCTGAAACATTGGCGGTAAACACATGGTTAGAAAGAAAAGGTATTTTCATTCCGTCTGTTAACTGCCGTCTATGTGATGTGCCGGAAACGATTGAACATTGCTTTGTTAGCTGCAAAGATGCCATACTATTTTGGGATGTCCTTCAGCGAGCACTGAAAAAACGTTTCGTCATTAATTCTCACACAATACGTTATCTTCTGCCAGCAACACTTGATGAAGTACCATATGATATGTTTTTCCTCATGGGTTTGCACAGCTTGTGGAAGACACGAATGCAAGACCGCAATGCAGAGCCCACCACCTCTTCAAGCGCACACTTCATTCAAATGGCTATCCACCTAAAAAACATCTACGATGAGCTAGACTTTAGACCGGACTGGTACTCCGTCTTAGAGAACTGTTTGACCTCACCCCTTTTTTGTTTGTACAACACGATGTGAAGAACTGTTCATGTGAGGAACTCACGCTGTGTTAGCCATTTAGTGTTTATGAGTAACGCTTGAGCGCTTACTTTGGCGATTTGATTGTACTTTTGTTCGCTTGATATTGTCTTTATTGCCCAAGTACTTTAATAAATACCATGAAAAAAAAAAAAACAGAGGCATGGCCGCGCGGTACAACACTCCACTTGTCACGCAAACGACCCGTGTTCGATTCCCACTTAAATCCAAGCAACCCTGATTAGATCCCCAATCTGCTCTAATACTTTTTTATAATTTGTTTAATTTATTTTCATCGTTCTCGACTTTTCAGTCACGCATAAGATAATGATTTTTTACTGACAACCGCCCATGTCGACGCCGGCATTTCTGCGAACGAGCTCTATCGCGTTAAAGTATACGGTATCACAGCTACCTATTCTTTTACATGAGGTGACTCTCTCTCACCTTGGCAGGTTAACAATTTTCGCAGAATTACTTCAGCCACAGAAACTAATATTTACTCTGAAAGTTTGTCTAATCAAGGCAGTTATCTGCTTCTTGAAATTTTACCGTTCACTGCGAAAGGAATTATGTTCACTGCAAAGTTAGAGTAATTTGTTATATCCTCTTGTCATGTAGCAAAAATAACGGGGGCCAAGCTGTGCAATGGCTGAACGATAGGCTGAAACAACATTGCAATAATGTTAGGAATGACAACGAGGGTAACCTGGTAATCCATTGCAAACATTACAATTGGTCTCTGGATTGTTTTATTTTCTGTGTAATCAGGGTTTGAAATAAATGAAATAGAATAATAGTAGATAAACATAAATTGTTGAATCAGCTCATTCTTGCGTGAGTGTAGTCTCAATTTATTTATCGCAGAAAGAGCTGTATTTTGTGCATGCGACTGTGCAGTCATGATGTGGGGACACCTGTGTCTGTATGAGTAGCCTCTATGCTTTCCTCAAAATATTTTGTTGACAGTGGCACACAGTGTGTGTTTGTCTCTCTCGTCTGTCGGCATCTTCGCGCCTTTTACCTGGGACCTATATCACATGCGACTGAACTGTAATCCACGATGAAGAAACACTAGTGTGTGCAACTTTTTCTATATTTTAATTGATATTAGTGCACACGTATGTACTTGTAAATATGCATGTCAGCGTAATATGTACTTTTGAGGCATCACAGCTTTATTTGGGTTACTCAGTATTCAGATGTCTGCATGCGCAGTATCAATGTGGGGGTAATTCTTCTCCAGTGTACAGGTCAAGTATATCACGGGTACTAATGAGAAACACATACCTAGAGCTCCTGGTGTCATTGCTGCTCCCCCAAGTTTGTTTCCAGGCGAGAATGGCTGCCCTACTTCGCAAATAAGTATAGAAAAAAACACAATGAAGATTTTGTTCCAGCTGAAAATTGATTTGAAGTCAAGTGCTTTTTTTTTAAACATCACAGCAAATATAACTCAATATTTTACCAAGAGAGGTACGAAGCCGTTTCCTATACTTTCCTACGTGCATAGTTTATGCGCAAACAAGCTTAGTGATATTGAAAGAAACAGTTACAATGAACTCTACGCATTGTGCCGGGACATCAATTGCACAAAAATTTGTTACTATTGGCTATCCTACATGGATGCCCAAGTGGACACTGTAGATGCGTATCGATATACTTCCTCGTTGTTGAATGGTTCGAAATATGCATTTTACACCTCTTACTGAATTTAGTATTACGTTTCACGTCATTCAAACCGGCAAGCGCATTCCATCATAATCTGTTACAACAGATCGCTTTGGCGATGTACATATAAAAAAAACAGTGAGGAGTCAATTGTGGCTTTTGATTGATTGATATGTGGGGTTTAACGTCCCAAAACCACTCTATGATTATGAGAGACGCCGTAGTGGAGGGCTCCGGAAATTTAGACCACCTGGGGTTCTTTAACGTGCACCCAAATCTGAGCACACGGGCCTACAACATTTCCGCCTCCATCGGAAATGCAGCCGCCGCAGCCGGGATTCGAACCCGCGCTCTGCGGGTCAGCAGCCGAGTGCCTTAGCCACTAGACCACCGCGGCGGGGCGAAATTGTGGCTTTTATGCAGGCGCGCCTTTTCGTGTATTCTACGTAGAGCATACAACACGATGTTTTATCAGTGGAAATCCTGGTTACAGTTGAAAATGCTCTCATGAAGCGCTTTTCAAGGAACTTGTTTGAATGTGTACGCATGCTAACATACAAAAGCTATTACCCTCTCTATTCTTACCATAAATAAAAAAAACGTGCTTCATGCTAAGGGCAAGATGGACTGTTAAAATATCAAAGGACTATTTTAAGTAGAAGTTTCCAAGGTGAAAATTGTCAAAAGAAGCACGTACCACTCCCTGTTGTTGCTCCACCCAACGCCGAAAGAAACACCGTGTGCGCCAGGGCCACCTGAAATGCCGCTTCCTCCTGCTCCACTTGCTATTGTCGTGCCTGCTGCACCTGCTTCTGCACCACCGCCTGCTGCTACACCTGCGGTGGTTACGATTTGTTACCTTAATTACACTAGCTCATTTTTCCTCTCCTTCAAGAATCATTACTACTATTGCCCTTTTCAACCACTTTGTTGTACTATACTATACGAGGTTATGTTCTATGTCAAAGTTGATAAATGGCCCGACCGAGTAATCAGGATGCTTGCCTTCGGATAGGGAATTGGAAAGCTCATGAAAAAAATTTTTTTTCGCCAATAAGTTCTCTCGTTGCTTTATTTCAATTTATTTCTTTCTCTACGAATCTCATGTCTTTTTGTTTCCAACTGTACTCACCCTCTGGTTGATATAGTTATTTCATACATGGCCGGACCAACAAGGGCACGCCTTCCGGGCTCGAAACAGATGAGAAAGTCGATGAAGAGGAGGAGGAAAATTTTGCGTTATTGTCAATAATGATGAGTATGATGATTCAGTTCAGTTAGAGCTGCAGTTGAATACGGTACACTTGCTTCGCAAAGGGTTGTTCTACCAGAAATCAATCACACTGCATAAAATGTTTGTCACACAAAACCCTACAGGAACGGTACGTAGTGCATGGAGTCCATCTAAGTCATATATTATTGCTGGATCGTAGGGTAGTAGAATTGCAGCAAGCGCAAGAACATGTGCATTGCACACCTAGTGACTGCTTTAAATTCGAGCAATCGTACACCACAGCGATATAATTAAGCATGATTTATAGCAACAAAGTCACAGCTTTGCCGCAAAGGCGAAGCAATGAACGTGATAGCAACAAATTCGAAGGTCATGCGCAGAATGGCAAGCAGAGAAACATGCCCCGCGTTTCTCACGCGCAAATGACGCACAAAACGTACTCACAAGTACAGATGAACATGAATAAGCGTCTCAGTTGTTATTTCGCTGTGTCTGAAAACTATGCTGTTTTCGCAAACCCAGACTGCGCAACGATTGTAGTGACCTTTGTGTGCCCGTTAAGTACAAAAGATTCGTGTTTGTGAAAGCCTAAAGCCAGCCAAGGCGTACAACTGTACCACCCCGAGATAAGCAAGCGCACGCGTGAACGTGAACGTCAACCTTGCCCCCTCTTCGTGAGGCGTAGTACCCATGGGAAATGATAGCGCGCGCCGCTGTGTCGTGACGATGTGGCGACGTGCACTCAATGCGCCACCTTTCTGGCAATGCTGAAAACATGATAGTTACCCCCGAGACGCCCATCACTAGCGGTAAGTGGTAGATGTGTAAATAGCTTGCCGTTGAAATGTTGAAGGAGGTGTTCCTTCGTGGCTCAGCGGCTAACGCCTCACACTTACGATTGATTGTTCCGACGTTCATTCCGCGCACCAAGTAATTTTCTGGCTTATTTTTTTAACGTTTTCATATGTTTAGATACGCATACATATACGGTGAGTGAAGGCGACGTCAACGCCGACGGTAAAATTCAATCGAGAGTGTTAATATGATAGATCGCAATAGTAACAATGTCTTTAGCCGGACACGAGCGCCTTTTCTCTTACGGACAAGTGTCCACTTTTCTAATTCGCATAAAGAATAGTTGTCGCGTAGGAAGCAGTTCGCAACTCTAATCGCAGCAGCCATTCTAAGGGCTCATTTTCACAGCCCTCAAACAACCCGTCGAGTTATGTGACGTCAAAAAACTTTTCCCCGTATCCGCATGTTACACTGCAAATGTCGTCGAAAGACGATAATCTTGTGTCTGGAGAGAGTGAACAAAACGTTAATTTGATGTTCTGCGCAAGATAGTCGGTGAATGGTATTCAGGAGCCGCTGCGTTAGAGTGCCTCAAGTGTGCAGCGGAGGCGAACGAGCGAGGGACTACTACGAGGGACGAACGGGTGACGCTTTTAAAGAGCATCGCCCCTGAAATCAAGACTGGAGACTAGACATCGAATACCTTCACAGTTCTAATGAAAAAACTTTGTATTTCTCTTATGTTGTTTGAGTACCACACGTTTTGACGCAACGCTACGGTCGTCGGCTAAATGTCGTGACTATATGTGGCTTGCGTAGAGGGCATCGTAATGGCGGACTCCGTAGCACTTACGCGGTTTTCTCAGCCCTTTAAAGCAGTGGTGAACGGCGCCCGCATCGAGGAAGCCTAGCCAGACTTGGTCTTCTTAGTCGCATCGACTTCGTGTAGTTGTTTCGTGTTAACGTTTGCTTATATTCTATTGACGTGCTTACCGCAAGTGTGACCGTTAGCCATGGGTACAGTACACCACTAGCCCTTCAATGATAATGTTTTTGATGCGGTAATGACCGTCTCAATGACGTATACATACGTGACAATGCGGGTCGTGCGAGAGAAACAAGAGATGACCTCGCATCCAACGGTGTCTTTCGTGAGCAATGGCAGTGGCTATTGGCCGTCACGGCAACTCGATTACTAGAGTGGAAGAACTAGTGCTACAGTGCGTGAATTTACTATAACATTATAGCATGCTGTGCCTACATGCCGCTCTGCTTCAGATGCGACTCGCGATTCGCTACGCATGCCAACTTGCGGTCATTGTGCGTGCCACAAGTGTGTTGTTAGCGTGTGGCTGTGGTGGGTACTATGCTCTGCATTTGGAAATACTCTTTTCATGGGGGTGAGTGAGAGTGTTAGCCCCCGCCGCGGTTTTCTAGTGGCTAATGTACTCGGCTACTGACCCGCAGGTCACGGGTTCGAATCCCGGCTGCGGTGGCTGCATTTCCAATGGAGGCGGAAATGTTTGTAGGCCCAGTGTGCTCAGATTTGGGTGCACGTTAAAGAACACCAGGTGGTCGAAATTTCCGGAGCCCTCCACTACGGCGTCTCTCATAATCATATGGTGATTTTGAACGTTGAACCCCACATATCAATCAGTCGAGTGAGAGTGTTAGTAGTTACCTGCTGTGCACAGCCGTTACTAGAAGTCCATTTTGTGTTGAGTTTCGCCAGACAAAGGAGAATGATGTGGACGAGGGAGATATACTGCTCGCGTGCATAACTTCGTCCTAACTCACAGTGCTGGCATAGACAATTCAAAACACATGCGATTGAGAATTCAGTTTAATTCACAGAAGTCAGTGGTTTAGTTTTCAGAAAAGTGTAGTTATGATCCTGTTTAAAACATTTATGATGATAGTAACCCAGTCTGGCAAATAAACGCTCGGTGAAACTTTGCTGCCCGTTTCCTTTCGTTCCAGGTAGCGGGTTCAAATCCCGGCTGCGGCGGCTGCATTTCCGATGGAGGCGGAAATGTCGTAGGCCCGTGTACTCAGATTTGGGTGCACGTTAAAGAACCCCAGGTGGTCGAAATTTCCGGAGCCCTCTACTACGGCGTCTCTCATAATCATATGGTGGTTTTGGGACGTTAAACCCCAAAATCAATCAATCAATCAATCGTTTCCTTTCGTTCTTTCACCTGCCGGGGTATAGCATAACCTCATTGGGTGTCGTGTGACTAGGCTTGAAGGGCGCAGGTTCGACTCCCGGCTACAGCGGCCGTGTTTCGATTGAGGCAAAATGCAAAGAACACCCATGTGCCTATGTTTGGATTGACGGCAAAAAACTTCAGTGGGTCAACATTCACCCGCAAACTCCCACCACGGCGTGCTTGATAATCATATGGTGGTAACGGCCGTATAACTCAAGCACTTCTCTATGATTGTGCTTTTACGCATGAACTCTGCAGTGATATCACGTTTCATAGAAAATCGAAAAATTAACTGTGATGCTTTTTTATGCGCCTCATTGAATCGATGAGTACTATTGGTGCCGTGTGTACTAAAATACGACGCTTTTCGAATATGTCGACACCAAAAAGTCAGTAGTACTTGTGTACAGTCTAAGGTAATCGACTAAGCAAGACTGTTTAAGTGAAGCAGAGCTTTTTGTATTCGTGACAAATTGTTTAGTAGTGAAACAACACGAGACACACACGGAAGTGTACGTACCATCGTACGAGTGCCTGGCAATAAAAAAAAGGCTTTTACTCTATACCAATAAAACAAAAGTGTATAAGTCACTGTTGCATTGCTTGCATCAATCGTAGTTAAAAGTAATCGCACGCGATTGGCCACAGCCAGCTAGGCTCGGCGTGGGCATGCGCGCGTGCATTGACCCCGTGGTTGCAGAGAAACTTGAACCCTGAAGGAAAACGTTTCTCCTTTGGTCCTTGCCGCGAGAGAGAGCAACGGGTAAGGCGCCCGAAAGGCAGAAAGTCGCAGCGCCCGAAGGAGAAACCGAGCCCTCTTTTTTAAGAGTGTATGCAATCAGTTGCTGCCGCATTCATTTGTTCACCTTCTTGGCTGAACAATGGACAATGAAGCCTCAGCTACTTCTGCGAGGACCATGTCTCACTTTTGTGCTAGACTGATTCCTGCGATTCGCAATAAAGGGAACAACCATTGTTTTTAGTATTTTCTAATCAAGCGTTTCTTCACTACTTCGTGTTGCCCAAATACTTCGGCGACCACATTTGCACTGTGATGTCTACGAGTTTCATTTTACAGGTGCTTATTAAGACAAGGCTTATTGCCGCCTTTATCCACACTTTATATTGAATGCGAGGTGCATGCAAGGGCACTGATACAACATCGGTGCAGGGTGGTAAAAAAACCTACCTCCAATTCCTCCAGACACAGGCATGATAGCAGAAACTCCTACGGAACCGTTAGACCCGCCATACATTCCACTGCCTACGTAAATAAAGAAACAGAAGAGAAAAGATAGTTTTCACGAGTAAACACACTCAATTTATGGTTGAATTCGCAGAACCAACCATTATTTGGCTTTGTTTTGTAACCTGGCAATATGTGAGTGGCAGGTTCAGCTCAGTTTGAACAGGATTTCCTAATGGCAGATGAACACTAGTTCCGACAGAATCCACAAAAAAGCACGTGCATCCTAATCTTTAGCAAGAAAGGCAATCATGCGGAACTTGTCACTGAACTACGAGGCTAGTGTCTTTTATTAGCACTGAACATAAATTTTTGGCCTAATTACTGAACACTAAGCAAACGTTTATACCACGCATTAAGTAAAAAAAAACAACTGCTTAAAACGATGAACACTCTGAAGGTCTGATCACGCTCTACCTGAGGGTAGTGACAAAAAGTGTTTGATCAATTAATATAGAAGCTTCATAGGAATGCGCCTAGACTAGGGTTCCATAACCTATCGGTCTGCGACACCAACTTCCGCTACTTGAACACGGTTTGGCTCCTCCTGCTGCATATGTCTCGCCTTGGCAGTGTCAGCTGATAGACTTCGATATATCGTTTATGCTACTTACAAATCACGCACCAATTGCACATATCCGTACACATTTGCTAGAACTGCAGCGAGAATGCTCATGCTCATAATTCTAATACTGATGCCTCAAAAACTCGCACTTCTATCTTCTACTCAGCAGTCGGTCCATTCTTTT
>WOVY01007816.1:0-28550 GCA_013436015.1 Rhipicephalus annulatus | reverse complement strand
TTTTAACTCGATGGCTAGAGTATCCACAGTGCCGATACCATGAGTTCCAGCGAAGCAGGACCTTACAAGGCGGCCGATTCATGCTGTCCGAGATTTGGTGCCTTTGTGCCTTCCTATTTGTATAGTGGCTAGCCACTATATTATTTGCGCTTACAACTTGAAAGTCAAAGTGGTGGCTCTGGCCAGCCTTGGCTTTGCTCGCGGTTAAGGTGGGTGACGTCACGGGTAACATGATGTGCCAGCATGTGCACCAGGGAAGCTTATCTTCGCCAGGAGGTCAGTGGTGGCAGCGTTGTTTATGGCCGCGTGGACGCATGGCCCCAGCACCTCAGCGATCTTGCAACGCATCTGTTTGGGGTTTCGCGCATGCTCAATACCGCTGCCAAATCATCCTGGGTACACAAGCCGCTTGGGTACCCAGCACAAAAACTCCCTAATATGTATGCATCAGCGTTCACGCACAAACAAGTTACGTACTACCCAAAGCCCCAACGCAGCTGCCCGGAGCACAGAAGCTCTCAGGCGCTGGCTGATATATCTATTGTACTCCACTAAACTTTCGCTTTGGTAAGTAAAGATATACCGCTAATGACCCTGGACTTGTGTATCTCAAGATGTCGCAACAACTCGTTGACAGTATTCGGTAAGCTTTCTGTAAGTGCTACAAACATATCCGCGTGCCCTGCACGAGCAGTGTGGCGTGACTGTTTTTTGGGGCCGCGCTGCCACCTAAAATATGTCACTTTCCAGTTTTTTACCCGTTCGCCCTATGCATGCTTCTCAATACCTAAATAAGTGAGAAGCGTATTTTTATGCTTACCATACTCATGCCTTACGAATAAAAATGTCAAAAAAGGCTTCGTTCGTTTGTTTATCTACGCCGGTAGTGCGCCGTCGTCGTTTCGATAGTGGTGACGCCTTGCGACGCAGCTGCGAAGGTCGCAAGACGCCAAAGGCCTGACTGGGTCAAACGCAGGCGGCATTGGGTCAACCGCACGGGGCGCCAATTATGGCCAAATTAAAAATTATATGAGACGTGGGCCATGCGGCACTGCGGCTCGCACTCTGTCTGTTTCGTGTCGCTGACGACCTAACACACCTTAGGGGCTTACGCTATTTTTCTGTTTTTCAGCCTTGGGTCAACACGAACGTAAAACCCCAAAGTTGGTTTGGGTTTTGCACATGCGCTCTGCCACGTTCTAAGCTTCTTGGATCCCAATCTTCTTGGGGGTCCCAATTCTCAAACCCTGTAGACTTCACCAGCAATAAACGTGCGCTGTCTCCATTGCTTGGCAACATTAGAGAAGTCTCCTCTGCCCCTCCTAGTCGAGTGTTGGTTGCCCCGGAGCCTACAAATTCTCAATTCTCTTTCCCTCTTTTCCCACCTCCTGCGCTGCCTTTTCCGACCCAACAATTTTTACTGCAATAGCAATTAGATAGACACTGTCGGCTGGATTTTGCCGCCGGCATCAGCGTCACTCACCGTATATGTATGCGTATCTATATAAATAAAATAGCAACAAAATAAAAATAAACCAGCAGAAGACTCCAGCGTGCAGAATAGATTTAGATCCTCTGTAACGTGAGTGCAAAGCGTTAACTACTGAGACACGAAGGGGCACGTCCTTCAACTTTCAAACGGCAAGCTAATTATATCTACCACTTACCACTGTTGAATGGCATCTCGGGGAGAACTATCGTGCTTTCAGCATTACCAGCAAGATGGCGCAATGAGCGCGCGTCGCCACATCATCACGACACTGCGGCGCGTGCTCTCATCTCCCCCTCCCCCGCGTACTTTGCCTCGCAGAGAGGAAAACGACGAATGCTCACTCGCGTGCACTTATCTTGACATAGGGAGGATTGTACATTTTTGCTGGCTTTCGACTTTCACTCGAACAATTTTGTTCTAGTTACCGCGCGCACATAGGTCACTGCAATCGTCGCACAGTGTCCATTTGTGAAAAGGGCGCTTTTTTCAGACACAGCGAACAATTGAGACGCTTATTTTATTCATCTTTACTTGTGAGTACATTTCAACGTCATATGTGCGCGACAAACGCGGGCACGTTTTGATCTACTTTCCATTCTGAGCGTGACCTCTCAATTTTATTTTTACGTTGTCCAAGTTTGCCACCCACTATTACCACTTGTTAATTTCTTCCCCCCCCCCGTACAATTCTATAGGTTGTCAGCGCACTTCAAGCTTCAAACACGTCCCGTGTCTAGTCCACCTGCACGGCGATGAGTTTATGGTCATGTTCACCTTGACCGAAGCTTGCCTATCAATTGTTTGACGATTCATATTCGCTACAGGCAGACGCTGGGGATGCTGACGTTTTTTCTGCACAGCCATCACTTCGTACCTCCCACGTTCTCGATGCATTGACCGTTGTGAGAATTCGAGAAAAACGACAACGACGAAGGTGCGGGACAAGGCACATGTGATTACGAGCAACTGTGCGCCAATCAGCTGATGACTAGCGGTGGCCCATAGAAGTGGCGTGCCACAATTGGGCCACGTGTGATCATTACGTGGCGGTAAGCTTTGTGGCTGTGGACGAGCCGGAGCAGCGGGAGACGGGAGACAGCCGGCCGAAGCGTCGGACGCAGGCGATCCAGGTTCCGGCCAGGGAACGCGGCTGCCCACGCTAATGTCGTCTAACTACCAGCTGGGGCGGCATTGCCGGTACGAGTACTGCATCTCGGGGCGCGGCCTGGCCTGCTGTTCTCTTCCTTGCTGAGGGCATCGCGGATCTCGGCGAGGCGTCTCCACGGTCAGCCGTTCGACACAGCGATGAACGTGGCCTGGCTAATGGTCACGGTTGCGTCGAGCATCGCATCTCGGCGCACGCTCTTCGCTGGACGGGCTGGCCATTCCCCGCATGGAGCATCGCGTCTCCGATGCGGGTTGACTGCTCAGTAGTCGCACCCATTCCATCAAGCGCCGGTGTCACCAGAGCGTCGCAAATCGGCAAGGGACGAGCGAGACGTTCTGCCGGGCGAGACGCGGGCGTGTGCACGGAGGACCACGGAGCCGTGGCCTGATCCTGGACCTCCGGAGTTGCGACCCTGACTGCTGGGTTGGCCACGACGTCCAACTCAACGACGCTGGACACAGTAGCGTATCCGTGCGCCGTCAGCCGTTCCACCCATGCCATCAAATAAATTGTTCATGTTAATCCTTTCTCGTCCGCTATAAGCAAACATAGTGACGAACGTCCTTATCTATCACAACCGCAATCTCACTTCCAATCAGTACACGCTGCGGGATGCCCTCCTCGACCACTTTAGTAAGTTATTAGACCCTTTCACAAGCTCATTTGGACCGCACTTCTACCATTTTTTATAACAACACTAGAGACCATTGTTCATTGCACACATATATATAACTTGTGTCCATTAGTAAGCGTCATGGTTTCCTTAAAGTTCAGCACTGGGAAGGACACAAAACATTTTTGCAGAAACTTATGTGTCCAGACAGACATACAGTTAGACAAATATCATGATTTGTGCAGCCGCACCAACTACGATTAGATCATTAACTTTTGAGTGACTTCAACAAGTGGGCATATTTGCATTGAGAACTTGGGGGCAGTTGCGTGTGTGCAGTTGCACTTAGAAAAACTTTTCTAGCATGTATTTGCTACGAGAAAGTCCATGGAAAAATTTAATTGTGTTTTGTTTGATTATGCATTGAATACATCGAGCACTGGCGTGACCTTCCTCCGCAATCTCTGCCTTTTTCCCTCAAACCAGCGAACGCGATACCTGGGTTGGCTTGCAATTTGCTGGGCGCACCGCACACTGATTGAATCATTCGTTCCCAACATCGAGTCCAGCAGACGCTCTCCGCGCCCGCTGTCCACCCTGCCGCCTTCATGAAAGCCAGCGGCAAGGTTAGACGCATTGCCATTTGCGTCCCATTTATAAGGAGCATTCCTCATCGGCTGCACTCATACACGCAATAACTGATAATGTTTTTCTCGTAAACTTAGTGGAATCAGGAGCATCATTAAGGAATCAGAATATAGCCATTGTCGAACTAATTGTAGCATAATCTCGTGCGGTATTTAAACATTTCCAAAGCGCTTGCCACTTGTCATACATACTGTGATTGGTTCGTTCTTCAACAAATGCAGCCCGCTGATCTTGCTCGCTGCCTAGTTTCAGTTCATTGTGGTCTTTTTTATTTGGTTTCCCCGTTTGTTTATCTGAAATCCAATTTTTTACAACATCACTTTCTTCTTGTTTTAGTACAAGGTCATTGAAAATACACGCTGTTCAATTTGAGCTGTTGTAATACTTTGAATCAAGGCAACATTTTTGTTGAAATAGATCAGTCATACCAACGTATGAGTTGTTGAAAGAAAACATGATTGCTTTGATCTAATCTATAAAAAATTGATACACTGTGGGTCACTCAGCCATTCCCTGCTCTATCGGTTCCCTCCCATGACTTCGGCAAGATAATATAAAACTTAACGTGGTATTCACAACAGATATTTTGAGATGAGTGCTACCAACTTGAATTAAGTAACAAATCGACTATTTGTAGTGCAGAAAACTGCTTAGAATCTGAAGCATTTTAAACGTACCCTGATGCATTCAGATATCCAGATATTTTCATAACCAATGATTCTTATAACGAATGCTAGTTAAATCTAGAATATCATAGATTAACCATGCGAACAACATACGTACAAGGGTGGTCGAAAGTTCCCAATCCACTATCCCATGCACTCCTATGGGAGCGTAGCCTGAGAACTGCTCACCTACCCCCGTCCCCTCGTACCTGTGTGTCCTGCTTGTTTGACGGTGCCATAGCTGGTGCTGTTCAACAAAAATATTCGTAATCCTTTGTGCTGAGGCAACATTGATGTACCCACCATTTTTGCTCGGCGCAATAACCGAATCGTGCAATTTTTCCTACATGAGGAAAGTCCAGAGGGCAGCTTCTCAGCATAGGTTGACACATCTTCAGAACCAAGCGAATTGAGCAGCAAATTTCTAAACCCCACAGCGAGTATTCAGCGAAAGTCATTGAGAAGCCGAAAATCAATAATATAACAACTGTGTGTCCTTTAACCCTTATCCGGATGGCAGCTGGTATAGACGCATCGCACCGTAACCCATGCTCAGCGGCTTTTCCCTGTTAGTATCATGCGCTTTGAAGGCTAGATCGTGTTATAGGAAAACTGTCAATTGCCGAAAAAAAAGCACTATCTACCTCGGTAAATAACCTCTGTCCCAATAATTGTTTCATATTATTCACCACTTTGCTCACAAATACGCGTCTTGTGTAGAACCACGTTGCTCCTGCGGAAGTTCAATGACGCTTCTCTGCTTTCCTGAGCCCATTTTTTAGCTTCAAGGGCCGCGGTGCCCCTAGAAATTGCCTAATTGATCACTTCTTTAAAAAAAACTTCGGTGCTCCATTAAAGAAATGTGAGCAGCGGTCAGAAAAAAAAACAAAAAAACACAAACCGACTAATGACTCGTTCTAACTGTAAACGCAGAACAATCTGAAGACGTAACGCTCTTTTAATTGCAAACCATTTGGTCATATGCGTTGTGGATGTAATGGACTACGCGTATTTGCCACTGTCATGGCTTATGGAGGTATTTCTCTGACGCGCGCAATCTCTCTTTATTGTCCTGAGCCTATGTCCTGAGCATTCATACACCTCCAAATGTTCTGGTGTGCCAAAATATAGAGATAAGTACGACTCAGTGAAATGACATTTTCATTGATGTGTTTTCTCCGCAAGCAAATATTATTTCAGTTTTTTGTATTTCAGCGTTCTTTTATACAAACGCGAAGTCTTAAAATTTCACATTTCTATGATACCACATACATTACCGGAGTACTCAATTACGGTGTCTCTTATAGTTATACGGTGGTTGAAGACGTTAAACTAAACGTATCAATATATTCAAAATTATGCATTCAGTGCTATTGAAAACAATAGTTCTGATTAGCACTGCATGCGGTACTATAAATAGAGCATTCAGCGTGACAACAGCGTTCTAGAAAAGTGTCAAGATCGGGCTTGAAATCACTTAGTAATTACCATATATTCTTGTCAGGGTGTGCCCAGAAGCTTAGAATGGAAAGAGTTCGAGATACGTGTTCATGGAGAGCACCTTAGTAAGCTGCGCTTCAAGGATGACATTGCATTGCTAAGAAACGCAGGGGACAAATTTAAAGTAACTAATATGAAATTAATCAAGGAAACCAGAAACTTAAACCTTGAAATAAGTCTAGAGTAAACGAAAGTAATGTACAACAGGCTCAGAAGAGAGCAGAGCTTCGAGATAGCTAGGAGTGCACTTGAAGTTCAAAAAAATACGTCTACTTAGCACAAGTATTAACCGTGGGGCCAAACCACGAGTTGGAAAAAACAAGAAGAACAGGAATCGGGTGGAACACATTAGACATGCATTCTGAAATTATGAATAGTAGATGGCCACTATCCCTTGTGAAAAATGTACACATCAGCTGCATCTTAGTGGTACTTGTCTCTTAAGAAGAAGCCCAGAGGATTACTAAGTTGATTCAACGTAAGTTGAGGACATCGCAGCAAGTAGCAGAAACGAAAATGATAAGTGTAACCCTAACGGACAAGAATGCAGCAGAGTGTATCAGGGAGAAAATGAGTGTTCATAGTCAAAATAGTCAAAAGTGCATCATAGTCAGAATAAAGAATAAGTGGTCATTGGCACTTAAAGCAAAGGCAAGGAAAGAGCTGTTCATTATTAAGCTAAGATTAGATTGAAAAAAATGGCAAGTGGCTGAAGGGGATACAAAAAGTTAGGTGGGCACACAGGATTGGAAAATTTGCAGGCATACACTGGCTGCAGCTAGCACAAGATAGAGATAACTATAAGAACATTGGGGAGGCCTTTGCTGAGCAGTGGGCGTAAACAAGCTGATGATCATGATGATGATTCTCATCACATCGAGTGAGCAGCTTCTTTAACCAGCGTTATGTATTGGTGCGCAAGCGTATAACGAGAGACCAGGGTGATTCTACGAGAGATCAACACGAATCGAAAAGTTGATATTTTAGATTTAATTGCTTATTTTATGTTTTGTGCACAAACCATTCAGTAGCCCAAAAGTGAACTTCGTTTTTTTGATTAACTGCATAGTATAAGAGAAAAAAATATGGAGCTTCTTTCGTACAGAGGCACGGATTTCGTCTCTTGTCATTTTCTAAAGGTAACTTCAATATAAAAACACAAATATCAGCTTGTTGAAGACGACTTTCTTCCAGGAATTGTTCACTAAGTGAAAAGTGAAGTAGCATTGCTTGAAGCTTGTATGGTGACGCAAGGTGTTTCGGAAAATATCTGAACAGGTGACATTTTTTAAAAGCTGCATGGTTTGAGATTTTGTTTCTCGTAAGCTCAACAAACTGGTGTTTCATAACAGTGACCTATTGCAACATAAAGTTTGCACTATTACCTGTCAATACCTGACAGCACCCTAAACATCTCAATTTTTAAATGGCCTGAAGCTTTCAAATTCAACAGTAAAGCATATTGAAAAATCAATATTTGAAGAACGCCATGTTGAATTTTCTTTGAAATCTCAAAAAACGTTCGTCAATGAGAACAGAAACAGCATACTGAAAAACATCTTGCACTATTTCAGTTGCTGCAACAATAATAAGGGTGGATGTTTCAGCTTTCCGAGCATGCGCTTAGGCGATAAACGTATGACAAATCGGGCTACAAAAAGAGAGATTAAGCCTCTGAGTCGTGTGAACGGGGCGATAATTACAGAGGAGAAGCTCATTAGCAAACTGGGGACTGAATTCATGTAAAGGCAAATTTCTGGTAGGATTCACACAGCTTTAATGCCAGAAAGGCAAGACATAATGACACACTCTAAGGCAGTTCGTACATATTTGCAGACAACCCGATGTATTAAAATGGTTTTACACCAGCGTAGGACCATGGAAAATAGAACATGAAAACTTGGAATGACCCCCTCCCGTATCTCTTCTTAATCTGAGGAATCATTGAAAAAAAGCCTTGGTGTGCTCAATATCCTGCAGTTTTTCACATATCTTAGAGCAGTATGTGAGACAAACACAACACTACCATAATTTGTAACGTTATATGAGGCTGCCCAAACGCACTGAAAACATAGGCCTGCAACACGTGGCGAAAATATGCACTAAAACAATTTTAAAGTAACGAATTATCTCTAGGTAACCTCCATTTGCACAGAGCATTTTGACATTATTTAGCCATATGGTCTTCTACATTATCATTTCTCATTGTGGCTTAAGTACTCCCGAGCTTGCCGCTCTTGTTTGGGAGAGTGAGGTGTCGCGCTTTGATAGGGCTTACTAAATTATGTTTTGTTAAAATTACAGACTCCGTGTGCTCAGAATTGTGTGCACGTTAAAGAGCCCCGGGTAGTCGAAGTTTCCGGAGCCCTCCACTACTGCGTCTCTCTTAATCATATGATAATTTCGGGACAATAAACCCAACATATCAAATAATATCAATATCTCTGGTAGGTGTAACCTTAAGAGAAAAGAAGAGAGCAGAGTGGATTAGGGAACAAACGGGGGTTAAGGATATCATAGCTGAAATCAAGAAGAAGAAATGGACATGGGCAGGGCATGTAGCGCGTAGACAGGATAACCGCTGGTCATTAAGGGTAACTGACTGGATTCCCAGAGAAGGGAAGCGGGTTAGGGGGAGACAGAAGGTTAGGTGGGCAGGTGAGATTAAGAAGTTTGCGGGTATAAATTGGCAGCAGCAAGCACAGGACCGGGTTAACTGGTGGAACACGGGAGAGGCCTTTGTCCTGCAGTGTACGTAGTCAGGCTGATGATGATGATCAATAAAAAACAAAATTGTTACCGTTTCCTGTAGTTGAAACCTTATGACATCATACATTGTTTACAAGATTGGCCGCGCAAGAATTGTTGAGCTGATAACCGGTGAAGGAAACGCTAAACCGTGTTCAGGTTAAGGAAGCCGCAACAGCATTAATAAATCTCAGTATTCGTCATGCTTTGGGGATTTCTCTTGCGAGCCTATTCCCGTTTCACTGTTCAGAACTTAAAAAGTAAATGCTGATGACTGTAATAGCTACCTCGTGTAACTGAGGGGAGCAAGAAAAGTGCCAAAAGCTCGGGGATCTCAAGCTTCGGCTTGAAAGGGAAATCATGTACTTCAAAAGGGTGTGCTTAAAACGGCAATTTCCGTTTACCAAATCTACTTTCCCTCATGTAAATTTGGTTCTGTTCAAATGACTCAACAGCTCAAGCCCACTTTTTTAGCCCGATTTCTTATGCGGTTATCGCCTAAGTGCAAACTCGAAAAGCTGGAACTTCCATTCGTAATATTGTTGCTGCAAGTAAAATATTGCAATATGTTTTTGGATATTCTTTTTCTATCACCTATGATGAGAGTTTTACGATATGTTAGGAAATATTAAATATGAGTTTTTAAATAAATTTTTCATTGGGCTTTACTGTCGACGAGGCTTAAAGTTGGACGCCATTTATAAAATCCCGTGTGTGAAGTACAGACATGGTATTGGCAGGCGATAGTGTAAACAATATGTTTGTAATTGGTAACTATGTAATGGAACACTAGCTTGTATACCTTAGGATTAAGAAATCTCAAATCAAGCAACTTTTCAAAAGTTAACCATTCAAACATTTTTCAGAAATGTTTTGCTTCAGCATACAAGCTTCAAAAATGCTACTTAACTTTTCATTGCGCGTACATTTGCTAGAAAAAATCATCTTCATCAAGCTAATATTTGCGTTTTTATATCGTCATTAACTTTCGAAAATAATAACAGACGAAATCGGTCCCTCTGTACAAAATAGGTTCAATGTTTTGTTTCTCCTAAATTACACAGGCAATAAAAAAACGAGGTGCACTTTCGGGATACTGGTGGGTATGTGCACAATATATAAAATAAACAATCAAACCTAAATTCTCAACTTTTGACACGTGTCAATCTCTCGACAAATCACCCACCTGCAGCTTCGGCGCATCGGTTAACATCAACCGTAGGCTCCCAGAAAGCACAAGAAAAAGCGATTATGTGCTCTGATAAAAGAATTTGAGGACTGATTTTCAACCTTCTCGAAGGTGTGACGAATGGCTATTGCAAAACACAGGATTATAACTGAAGAAGCCACAAGGCCGATATGCCAGAACCCTATTGCAAGGGAAGGAGACACCATGAATGATGATGTGAAGAGGATGATTTCAGATGGCGTGATCAAGCCTTCGAGCCGTTCTTGGGCATTTCTTGTAGTGCTTGTTGAAAAGAAAGATAACACCCTCTGATTTTGCGTAGATTATCGAAATCTAAACAGCGTAACCAAACGGGATGCATACCCTCTGCCGCCTATCGATGATACACGCAAACGGCTACTGAGTGCCACATTTTTCTCCTCCCTTGATCTCGGAAGCTCGTGTTGGTAAATCAAGACGGATGAGTGCGTTCGTGAAAAAAAACCTCATTAGAAACCCCAAATGACCACTACGAATTGAGAATGCTTCCATTCGGCCTGTGCACTGCACCAGCGACGTTTCATAGAATGATGAACGCTGTCCTCGCAGTACTGAAATGACACTTCTGCTTGGTATACTCCGACGACGTTGTCGTATTTTCCGCTACATTTTATCAACATCCAGAGGACTCCGCACAGTATTTGAAGCCAACCGTTCGGCAGACCTGACCATAAAACCAGAAAAAATTCCAGTTCGGCTTTGAAGAGCTGTGATTCCTCGGACACACCGTCAGCTCGTCCAGATCTCCAAAAAACAACTGCTGTCATGAAGCTCCCGACACCCAGACACAAGTCAGTACGTCGCTTCCTAGGTTTATGCGCGTACTATCGACGGTTTCCTATTGAAAAAAAAACGAATGGTGGGCACAATTGAAGCCACCAACCACCATTAGAGTGGATTAATGTAGTGTGTGAGATGCTGAAAAAATGCCCACTATGACACATGATGTGTGGGGGCATATGATGGATGCAGGAGTGCCATCAACGCTGGAGCACGAAATGGTGTCAGAACCACCGTGATGAGCTGCCACTAAAGATGAAAGAAGTATTTCTATAAAATTGATGTAAAAACACCCCTAAAAATAACATGCCATCACAGAGATCCGAGCGTGCAACCCACGGATTTTCAACTGAACAAACTAACCACTGCGCCATGCCTAGCTTTTTTTCTTTATAGCCTTCCATATTGAGACTATTCACCTTTCACATATTCACATTTTCAAAAAAACACAAGTGTGTCATAACATACAACCACAAACGTCATTGAGGAACCACCAGATCTGAGTTTACAGTTGCTCAATATTTCGGCATTCCTAACAATAGTTCAATGCGCCTGATACAGTCTGGTACATCCTCTTGGCCTTTCAGCACTTCAAAAAAATGGCACACCGATTCACAAAAATATTGGTGCACACATAGCGCTTCTACATCCGCGTTTTCAAGGACACAAATATTTTCGAACACTGCGCAAGCCCACGCGCAAAATAGATCGTAATGTACGCGTGGCTCGTTTTACCAGAAAGAAAAGGGACGCCATGTGGGCTTCACGGTAATTATTTTTTCAAGGTTTTCTGCAATTTGTCCCAGAAAAAAACTGCTCCAGCAATCTATAACACGTGTTCAAATATTTCTGGTTTACTGCACAAGTGGAAATGTGTGCTCCATGGTATAAAGAATCCCCTATCCTGCAACCATGTTTCAACTGGTAAAGTACCGGTATGTATTTAAAAGAAAAATGTTTTGACCCCTGGTGCTGCAAGCATTCTTTCAACACGTTTCAGAACATCCTGTTCAGGGCCTGCAAAGTATAGCTGGCGGCACAATGGTACAGACAGCAGAACATCAACAAGCAATTATATGATTTTTACGTGATACTTTAGTCATTTACTCTAACGACAATCTTACTGATAGAAAGTGGAAAGACCAAACATTTTCCTTTGAATACTCGTGTATGGGTTCTTGCACATTTGATGACGATACGAGAAATCTCAGCAGCACTCTAGACAACCTCAGTTGTATTACAGTTCTCAAAAAAGGGTGATCTACATCATGTCGAAAATGTAAACGATTGACAGGTTGTCTTATGTATAAAGGAATTAATCCGAGCACGCCATCTGAAACTTTTCTGAAGAGGTTTGTGCGGCTTGATTTTCCCCAGATCGAACTCTAAAAGAAAAATGCCAATACACTGTGCATCTTCTGTAAACTCATTCTACTGCAGTGCAAAACCTGCTGTACGTACTGCATCTCGCTCACTAGAAACAAGTTGCACGTTGTGACCCTTGCGAATATCGAAATACCACAGCCTTTCCATTGTTTTACATCATTGCGCAATGCCAATGTTTCTTTTTTAGAATATGATTCACTGTCGTTATGGAACTCTAGCGTCACTCCTAAATGCTTCACTGGTGTTTTCTGCCATTTAATTATAAGAAATAACTTTGGTGTAACATCCTATTCCCCGTGCCACAAACCAATGCACTTATCCCACTTGACGGCAATACCACTCACCTGGCAAAAAGTTTTGAAGACATTCACTGCATACATTATACTCATCATTTGTACAGAAAATTGCAATGTCATCAGCATATGCAAGGAAGCTAACTTCAGCTTCATGCAATTTAAAGCCACGTATTGCACTGCTTGTACAGGCCACGTATTGTACAAGCAACGTACTGTACAGGCCGATCAGCTTGCTCTCTGTGGTATACAATCTATTTACAAAGGCAATTGGTAACAGAGTAAAGGAAACATGAGAACTCAATCAACCAAAGGAACAAGCAGGATTTCGAACAGGCTACTCAACAACTGACCACATTCATACAATCCATCAGGTAATAGAGAAATGCTCAGAGTATAACCAATCACTATACATAGCCTTCATAGATTACGAGAAGGCGTTTAATTCAGTAGAAATATCAGCCGTCATGCACACACTGCGGAATCAGGGCGTAGATGAAGTATATATAAACATTCTGGAATAAATCTACAGGGGATCAACTGCTATCTAAGTGCTTCATAAAGAAAGCAACAGAATACCAATCAAGAAAGACGTAAGACAGGGGGACACAGTTGCCCCAATGCTATTTACCGCGTACCTACAGAAGGTTTTCAGAAGCCTAGAATGGGAACAGTTAGGGATAAGTGTTATTGGAGAATACCTTAGTAACCTGCGCTTCGCCGATGACATTGCATCGCTGAGTAACTTAGGGGACGAATCGCAACTTATGATTACGGAGTTAGACAAGGAGAGCAGAAAGGTGGGTCTTAAATTTAATCTGCAGAAAACGAAAGTAATGTACAACAACGTCGGAAAGGAGCAGCGCGTCGAGATAGGTAATAGTGCACTTGAAGTTGTAAAAGACTATGTCTACTTAGGGCAGGTAATAATCGCAGAGCCGAACCACGAGATTGAAGTAACTAGAAGAATAAGAGTGGGGTGAAGCACATTCGGCAAGCACTCTCAAATTATGACAGGTAAATTGCCACTATCCCCCAAGAGGAAGGTATATAACAGCTGTATCTTGCCGGTACTTAGCTATGGAGCAGAAATCTGGAGACTTATAAAGAGGGTTCAGCTTAAATTGAGGACGACGCAGCGAGCGATGGAAAGAAAAATGGTAGGTGTAAACTTAAGAGACAAGAAGAGAGCAGAGTGGATTAGGGCACAAACGGGGGTTAAGGATATCATAGTTGAAATAAAGAACAAGAAATGGACATGGGCTGGGTATGTAGCCCGTAGACAAGATAACTGCTGGTCATTAAGGGTAACTAACTGGATTCCCAGAGAAGGGAAGCGGGTTAGGGGGAGACAGAAGGTTAGGTGGGCAGATGAGATTAAGAAGTTTGCGGGTGTAAAGTGGCAGCAGCAAGCACAGGACCGGGTTAACTGGCGGAACGTGGGAGAGGCCTTTGTCCTGCAATAAACGTTGTCAGGCTGATGATGATGATGATGGTGATTGCACTACTATTATTAGTTTTGACCAGAAAGTTGTAATAAATATAGAAAAAAACAGAAGTGATAGTTGGCACCCTTGTCTCACTGACCACAGCTCAGGTATATGCCCACCCGCAGTTCTGTTTCCACCAATCTCGTCGTGCATCCCGTGAGCCATGCGCACTCCGTTGCGGATCGACTCCCTACGTTCATGTGCTCAAATATTAAAAAAAGCAAGTTTTGCGACACGTGCTCCAATGCCTTTTCGATGTCACTTTGAAGCATGGCGCCATGGGATGCTTAGCGTTACAACTTTCGAGGATTGATCCTGCTATGTTCTATGTTGGTCATTATTTTTGTTCCCTTTATGCCACAAGTTTGGTGGGGCCTAACCAATTTGTAACTGTGTCAATGAGGGCTGCGGCGGCTGCATTTCCGATAGAGGCGGAAATGTTGTAGGGCCGGGTAATCAGATTTGGGTGCACGGTAAAGAACCCCAGGCGGTTAAAATTTCCGGAGCCCTCCACTACGGCGTATCCAATAATCATACGGTGGTTTAGGGACGTTAAACCCCACTTATTTATCAATTATTTCTAAATAGGCTGCTAACTTTACTGGTCGTGGCGCAACAATCGGTGTGAATGATCAGGAAAGCTGTAAAGAAAAAACCATTACACCAAAAGTTCAAGATTATTGCTCCCAAAAGCAAGTTATTGCTCACTGTCCGTGACAGCAAGGTTATAGAAATGTTTGATGGTGTAGACGTCGTCGTCCACAAAATGAATTCCTACTTTTTCGCCACATGTGCGCTGTAGCTCATTGACTCCTTGTTTCTGGTGGTTGACGTGAAATTTAGGGTGGATATTTCTCGGTAGATCTTACATGCATCTTCGGAAGAGGTTGACGTCATTTCTTCTCATTACAATTGAGCGAAGTGGAGCTGTATCCTGATTCCCCGACCTTCTTCAGTGGTTGTGAGCCTGTGCTTTTGTAATTATAATGAGCCTTAGTTAATTTACACACTTGTTCCTTAGTCGTGCGGCTTGAACACGCAACTATATGGCTTGGGAAGATTACCTTCAGTATTTTGGGTGTTGATATTGGCGCCAGGTTGCAACCGAACAAAATCAGTAGAGCAAAGTCGGGACTCGGCATCTGCGCAGGCGTTGGCGCATGACTGGAGAAGCTCAAGCCTTAGAATACCGGTTCAACAGTCGATAAGCACAGAATGAACAGGCGAAAAGACCAATCCAACAATCACCTCTTGAGCACACTTGGCAAGCACAGCGAACATAAATAAGATTGAGCGGTCTGTGATACTGGCGGTACACAATCCCATGATGGCAGTAGTGCATGCTGCCGTTGGCTACTCGTATAAAAGGCGATCAAGCGGGCGTCAGCACTTTTCGAAGACGGCTCCGAAGCTTGGTGCGCATGAACGACACATGAGCTACAGTGTCAATGACTGCTTTAACGGGAACATGATCAACGAAAACTATGATTTGGTTTTGTTTAGGGGCAAGGGTCAAAAGAGGTTTTGCAGTAAAAGTCGTGAAAGTAGCCTCCATTGATATGTGGAGTTTAACGTTCTGAAACCATCCTATGATTATGAGAGACACTGTTGTGGAGGGCTCCGGAAATTTTGATCAACTGGTGTTCTTTAAGGTGAGTCCAAATCTGAGCACATGGGCCTACAACATAACATTTCCGCCTCCATCGAATATGCAGCGGGCGCCGCTGGGATTTGATACCGCAACCTGCGCTTCAGCAGCCGAGTACCTTAGCCAATACACCACCGCTGCGGGGCGTCAAGGCAGCCTCACCTTTCCGGCGAAGCACTAGTTAGTTTGCCGAGAAACGCCTTGGGTAGGTTGGAGACGGGTCACCGAGATGTAAGCAAACGTGACTGACGGCTCTGCGGAGCCGGCAAACGCCTAGTGATGAACCGAGGAGGAGCGGCAGGGCCAGCAGAGGATGATTTGGCGTCAGGCGACAGAGGACGAGCTGGACGTTCGTAGCGATGGTCAGTATAAGGTCGAGGCGATGAATTCCAGTGGCTACGGCAGTGGCGGGAGCTGATCCGGGAACACACGAAGCAGATCAGTCTGTCATGCAGCTTTCGCAATTCAGATGGGTTTCGATACCGGTTCGAGGAATACTGTCGGGGCAATGATTGGGCGCTCGAGGTGGAACGTGGGCTACTGGCAGATGGTATCTCCATATTCGCAATATCTTGGCGAATAACAGCTTGAAGGAGCGAGATTGTCAAGTTGTCATGCGTGTGGTTACACGAGAGCTCGGAGCCATAGCGTCTAGTTCGCGGTGAATTTTTGCGTCAAACTTCTTTATGCTGGTTGATTCAGCGGCGCTGGTTCGTTACAGGACGAGGTCGGAGCTGTATTCTTGCGAACAGTGTCTAACCGACGCGTTCCCACCGATAGATAGATAGGTATATATATTTATGTAAATAGATAGATAGATATATAGATAGATAAATAGATAGATAGATAGATAGATAGATAGATAGATAGATAGATAGATAGATAGATAGATAGATACGCTCAAATTCATCAATGTTTGCAAAGAAATGCGTCGCATTTAAAGCAAGTTAACTGGGGAGCAGGTAAACTTTACCGGCGAGTACTGTCATGTTTATTATCCGTTTCTCGCTCGTTCCAAAGGGCGACATCTGGTAAAGCAGCTTAATGACGCCCCTTGGTTCATTTCATGAATACGCCCACATAATTGATTGAATAATGTGATGTCTTTCGCATAGCTTGGAGTGCAGTCTTGCCAGTGCACTGTTGCATCTCTAGCGTTCGCTGCAGGTACATAACGGCTTGGCCGAAACAAATGAAGCGCGTAGGAAAGAATATGCTATCATATTGTTTCAGTAAGCATACGAATTTCCAAGTCTGTGTTCTCACGTAAGAGCCAGAAAAGTGGTGATGAGCGCGACCGGCGGCTGTCGGTGAGATGAAACGTGAATTTGCTGGAAGTGCCGGAACCGCGTCGCATCGATGTTTGTCACTTCTTGTGGGGACATCGTACACAATAAAAATGCTTCATTTAGGTTAAGTGATGCCACGGCTGTGCTGTATTGTCATTCTTACTCGTAGAATTTGTATATGAGACCCAGATGCGCGGATAACACTTGTATTGGCTCGGTCAGCAGACCCAATCTTTGGTGGAAATCATGCTGGCAGAACATGTAGTGCACAGATCCCAGTCTGATACACTATATAATGCCTATCATTATCAGCCCACACATCATCTGCTTATTGCTTCCTAGCATTATCGTGATGCTGTGCAGAGCTTCTCAGCTTGGTACAACAAGTGGCCCACCATAATAGCCATCACTCGTCATCTGCTTAGTGCTTCCCTGGATTATCGCAATGGTGGGCAGAGCCTCCCTTGATTGTCCACTATCTAGCCGCTACTTCTCACCGTTGTGTCCACTTCACACATCGTTTGTACACCATGTCACCCAGCATGTCCCGTCATATCCGCCATATTTTTCACTATACCCACTATTATTTCCATTACACCCACCGTGGTTTCAAGTACCCACCATGACAGTTTTTCCGATAGGGAGATTAAGCATGTAACGAGTGATCAAAAAATGGCAGCATATCAACGGAGTGAATGATGGAGAGTAGGGCGAAGCATTCGTCCGTCCATGCACCCGTCTGTGTGACCATCCATGCGTCTGTTCATGCGCCCATCCCTGCGTTCGTTCATTCATCCGCCCCTGGGGTCCTTTCATGCGTCCATCCATGCATCTGTCTGTGTTCGCGTTCGTCCATCTATTCAACACTCCAAGTCCCACCATCTTGCATCTTTTCATCATATATTCCCCATATAGAAGCACCGCTATTCAGTGGACATTCCAAGGACTAAACGAGAGGTGGCGCACGTACACTTTCTTACGGCTTGCGCTTCGGGTCTACTTCCCACCTTCAGCCACCTTGAATTCATGGTATATAATAGTTCACCGTATTCATGGCACTCCGGCCCAATGCTCGCTAATTCTTTCTAAAACCAAGGAGGTTACACCCAGCGAGCATAACATAGCAACCTTTTCCTGTCAGATAGTGCTCAATGTACATGTCAGTGGCTGCTAATGTGAAATGAGAAACAAGAGGATTCAGCTTTTACTTTCTTACGGCTTGCGTTTCGAATCTGCTTCCCTCCTTTAACCACCTCGAATTCATTCATGGTATATACTAGTTCATTGTATTCATGGCCCTGCGGCTCAACGCTCGCTAAACCTTTCTAAAACTAAAGAGGTTACACCCAGCGAGTATAATGTAGCAACGCTTTCTTGTCCGATAGTGCTCAATGAACATGCCAATGGCTGCTAATGGGGATCGTAGCGTGCACGTTGACAAAAAGCCGAGTGCTCTTGTCTAGCATTCCCCATTAGCAGCTATTGGCATGTACATTGAGCACTATTTTTTATTGTTAAACCACGCACAGAAGAAATCTCTCTTGGGCACCACCTTGGAGGTCAAATGTTATACCTATTTCGGGTATGTGCCACTGGTTGTTACGTACTACGACGGACGCACAAGCCACGCCATAAGCAGCTTCGCCACTAAAACTTTGCGAACGGGGGCATCTCGCACAAGGACTGCCACATACTCCAGTGCTATGACACACACTCAGATTACGTCAGCTCTGATAATCGCAGACACTTCCTGCAGATCTACACGCTGCGGACAAAGAATCACCAAGAAAGGCGTTCAACACATAGCTCTAGGTATCACTTACTAATCACCAGTGGAAGAGTCTTGTTAGGTACCGGAAACGTCGGGCCATGAGAAAACTGTACGAGCACTTTTCACGACATAACGACACACTACCAGTTCAAAAAACACTTGTTCTTCTTTGCTCATGCTAAGCTAAACAGGACGCAGGCGTTACATTAAAGACGACAACCAACAGATTCGTACAGAATTCAAGACTAATGCACATGACGTATCCATCCACACAAATACAGCTTTGGTGAAAATGAGACATTTATCTTGAAAATTTATACAAACATAATATTTACGCCCCTTTGAAAATTAAGATCAATCGCTACTATGGTATAGGCCTACAAATGAATCCTTCACTTTGACTTAAAGTTGCAGTCATATCGATTGTTGCTTATCAAGGCACAACTTACCAATGAGAAGAAAAAGGCACAGAACTGTTATGAACAGATATTTTGTCATACCATCTACTTGCTTAGTCACACTTTTGCTCCTGGTGTTTGTAAAATATTTTTTCGAGGAGTTCACAAATTATATCTCTATTCGCGGTTTATATAGAGGAAATAAGATTGGTGAAATGTTTCTAGATGCCAACACCACTTCAGATATGTTCAGTTCGACGTCTGAACCCAATTAATGCCCCACCTTTTAGCAGTTATATTTTGCACGACACTTCCGTAGTATACCTCCTGAGTTTGTCGCAAAGCTACTTGCAGTCTTTTTACTTGATATTATCGGAATAATGTCAGGGGGTTGGTGCTCCGTGCGCTCGCACAAATACCACGATGCCCTATTAGGCTAAGCTTTTTCAGCTGCAGCGGGTAACTTGTTTTTTTTTTTGTAGTAGCGTTGGCTGTAGCCGGTTATAAGCTAACAAATAATGTAAGCTGCACCCAAAGCGACAGCTGTCCATTGTTAGTGAGCTTAGCTTGATGTTTTTATTGCGAAAACCTGTGAGCGAAAGTGTCTTCGCTGTGATTCTGTGGGTTTAGCTGACTTTTTTTTCTGGGTTGTAACTGAGTATCGTCGCCGGAAACACGCAGGACACATCCAGTGTTCTATGAACTGAACCTCCTGCACCAAGAAAGTGTCTTCCGCTAACCTTATTTTCCATTGCATTAATTGCTGGATATAGGCACATTGTTGAATGTACTATATCATTCCAAGAATTGTTCCTCATCTCCACTTGCGAGATATGCTCAGAGTTTGTGAATTTCAATTCCTCACAATGAATATACCAGCCAAAAAGTGCACGAGTAATCAGAGCATGTGATTCCAATCGATAGTGCATGAGAAGGCAACGAAATACACTGGGATAGAACAAAATATTTATATACTCTGTGTTTAGGATAAGTTACAGAAACAGAAACAAATGTACATACTACCGAATTATCTTGGTTTTAACAGAATAGAGGGTTTTAAAACATTTTCAAGATCCCTGATCAGTGGACCCTGCTTGTAGGTGCTGCCGAATGAAACTTACTGTGCCTCTCAGAAGTTATTGATCATGGCGGTGTGAGGAATTCCCCTGTCACACGCGGCAACTTACGTGGGCTTTGAGCGAGTGTACTTACAGTCACGCAGTGTCATTTGGCGGTTCGCTGCTACACGAAAAAGAGAGGTCTATTTTGTAAACGGTGACAGTGGTCGTTGACGGATATGTAGCACAACGTATATTTGTTAATTTTGCGCCTTTGTATCATCTGCTGACCCCGTTGTCTTCATGGAAGTAGGACCAGTGGCACATACCATCTTAAATAGCTACAGAACAACTCACCTACACATGTGCAAGTGTACCTTGTAGTAAACAACGCGACGGGCGAAGCCATCGATGTGAATGTGCTGCCACACCCTCCTTGCGGACTTCACCTCAAAATGTCCGACGGTAAAAGTAGCGAGGTTATTGTTGTGTTTTTATAACTTGTTTCATATATAGCAATACCCATCATGGCAAACACAATGGTTAAAATATATAGAGAGCGCCACTTTAGACAACAGCTTCCTTCTATACAAGACAAATGGTACCGAAGCTACACACTTCATTGCAGCCGTCGCATTGAAGTGTGGTTGGGGAACAAACTTGCCGGCAGTCTACTTTGCAGCTAGTGACACTAAACTTCCTAACTGAAACGTTCCGTATGTATGGTTCCGCACATACGCAATTATTGCACTACGGAAAGCCGTATGATACATAAATGTCCGCAGATAAGGAAAGCCCAAGATGCGGAAAGGTCCGCACATAAGGAAAGCCACGTGATGCGGAAAGTTCCGTAGATAAGGAAAGCCATATTAGTATACGGAAATGAAATGACCGTCCGAATATGGTGCCAAGCAATATAATGTGAAAGTTGAATAGACGTCCACATATTGTGCACATACAATACCGTGTACAAATCACATTATTTCTTAAAGATGCATTATGAGGGAACGAATCATTGGCACCTTTCCAATCGTCGTGATGCGGAAGCAAAACTAACTGTTAAATAAGATATGTTATAAGGCTACTGAGCTAACATGCTAGCGATCAAAAATGGCGGTTCCATTGCAACACAATCATGCATTGTTCCATGCAAGACATAAAAACCTTATAAAGGTAATGTTTGCATTAGACAAGCAATATTTTACACATCAGCCCGGCTGCAATGGATAAATTTAGTTATTTGGCTGTATGCTCCAGCTATAAAACGCCACATTGCAGTGTTGATGGTGCGCAAATGAGGTGACTGCACCTTAATTTCAATTTTTGAACGAAATCTCTAAATATATTATTAATCATAGCACTGTGAAAGTGTGGTGCTGTGTTGATCTCTTGAACGCCTTGTGGAGATAGGCGAAGTGCTGCTTGAGGCTCCGGCACCACTCTTGATACGGGAGGTCACTGCCATAGAGTTTGATGTGTCCTTCATAGGCACCTGAAAATGTAAATTATTAGCACGAATGATGCCAGACACACATGTAAGCACCTTAGTTCTTAGACACAAAAAATATAACACACAGAATAAAGCTGAAAATGAAAGGCACGAAATCCTACATGGTATGTATATGGGAAGAAAGAAGTGTACATATTAATTCTGGCAAATGAAAGAAAACACCATACTTATCACTGTGAAAATAACTAGGTTTTTACGATTTTCATTTGTAGAGATAATCTATTGAATTGTAAATATAAAATTAAAATTTAAATGCATCTTGCACACTAAAACTTTCGGAACTGCCAGTAAAAGCTATCAATGTATATTTAATAATGCGTACATGTACATTTGTTCCCTTTAAACTGCACAGTTGGTGCACACAAGTGGCATCTTGAACAATTTTGTGTCGTGAAACTAAGGAACCTATGAAGAATAAATCACCATGAAAGCAAACACGATCATGCAGCTGCCATTACAAAGCTGTGCAAGCCAGACTACTATAGCCCACCTGCGCAGAAATAGGGGAGCAAGAGTAACAGAAATTCAGCTGCTGACCCGCAGATCGCAGTATCGAATCCCGGCTGCAGCAGCTGCATTTCCGATGGAGGCGAATATGCTGTAGGCCCCGTGTTCAGATTTGGGTGCACGTTCAAGAACCCCAAGTGATCGAATTTACCGGCGTTCTCCCACTATGGCGTCTCTCAAAGTACTATCGTGATTTTGGGGACTTTAAACCCCACAAATCATCAAGAGTATCAGAAATGAAGTGCCAACAGAAGAGTTGGGTGCATGTGCTATCTGTAAGGGCTTACACCTAAGTACATACAGCATGCTCATCCCATTTAAATACCAAAGTTGAAAATAACTGCTCAATTAGAAATGTAAAAAGTATGTTAAAACTTAACGACTTCGTTAGAAGGGACCCTATTATGACATCGCGTTTCTTCTAACAAAATTCACTAATACTCTGAAATATCTTTATGCAACAGATAAACTTCAAGAGAACAATCAGGTTTAAAATCATAATTTTTATTATGGTTACTATGGTTATAATAAAAAATCGAGCTCAATATGGCTAATGTTAGTTTTTAAGGCTATGTTCAATAGACAATGAACTAAATCATAAAAAGCACGGCATTCAGGCAAAGCAGCACAAAAACAGCAGACCTCTTTTTTAATACCTACAATGCCTTTTTAGTGGTATTTGTACCTCTACTTGCTGCTTTTTATCTAAGTAACTGGTGTTAAACAATTAACCGAAAATGCACTGTGCCTCCAAAACCTGTTGGTCGAATCTGAATTAAAAAAATGGTGAAGCTTGCATTAAACTGGGCTTCACAAGCCGTGGAACAGCGAAACTGGACGATTCTTAGGACTACTTTGTTTGCTTGTCGTTTGTTTGTAGGCCCAGGCGTGAAGACAAAGGCCTAATTCAATTGCTGCTAACAAAAAAATGCTTTCAAAATTACCCGAGCGTCAAAGGATGTTCGCGCAATTGTTATTTTTCCCGACGCGCCATTCTACACCAAACATCAAAACCATACTGCCTGGCGATCATCGCAGATATATAGTTTAAAAAACAGTGGTAATTTATTCTTTTGAAAACAGTTATTCCCTAGAATATATTGGAGAGAAAAAAAATGTGGTCTCGTGGGTACCTTCAGAACTTCGCAGAATGTCTTGTGGAGGTTGTTTGTAATAAAATTTTAAATTTACTTCTTTTTCTTGCCATATTAATTTTGATTTACACATTAAGAAAAATTGCTTCTTTTAAAGTATTTGAAGCCGAGCAATATGAGTGCAGTTTTTCCGCCGCTTAATTTTTGAAGAATTTAGCGAAACTGTTTATTATTTGCACTTTCTCTATGAAAATACTGCATTTTTTATGAATATTTCAGCAATAAGTACTTACTCCACAGAAAGTATAATTCACGAAAAAAATATTCTTAGCTCAAGATCACAAATCTCACTATATCATCATTTTTTCCATACTGAGATCCAATTTTCACTGTGTTCTTTCAATATAAAATTACTTTTATGTGTAAGTTGAAAGCAAATAATCAGTTCTTGTTATATGACAAGTTTAACCATTACAATTTCGTTTATATGAAGAAATGGTTTTTGAAGTCTCCCATTGAAGGCCATGGAGAACTTCGGGACAGAAGCCGTTATATACCAAATGCGAAAACAGCAATCATTGGAAAACTTCAAAAATTATTTTCTTCCTTTAAACAAAAAGTGTGATTACATAACTTGCTGTATAAAGAGAACTGCATTCTTGCTTTCGATAAGGTGAAAAAAAATCGCGCTGACTATACTGAACTTCAAGCATTACTCACAAGCATCATTACTTAATACCTAGACCAAATTTGGTGAAGAAGAGGCAGTATTTTTTAAATATTTGTTTTACAAACTACACCCAGACGACATCCTGGGAAGTTCAGAAAGCATCCAAATGACCTGAAATTTGTTCTCTGTGATATATTCAAGTATTTTGCTGTTTTCAATACAGTAAATGAGCACAATATTTTTTTTCAAAATACACTTTGAATGGTTGGCAAAATAACTGGTATGTTTGATGTGGAATTGGCTCATTGCCATTATTCGTCATTCAGAACCTCCAGCTATCACCTCTCTGTTACTGCCACTCTTACATACAATGTCTGTACAGGAAACAGAAAGAAATGCAAGTCTGACAAAGTCCACAAGGCAAGATATTGTCACGT
The DNA here is from genome assembly GCA_013436015.1 of Rhipicephalus annulatus. NCBI lineage: Eukaryota > Metazoa > Arthropoda > Arachnida > Ixodida > Ixodidae > Rhipicephalus > Rhipicephalus annulatus. The sequence goes on along the minus strand of WOVY01007816.1, from coordinate 4,157 downwards.
TGTACAAATTCATCGCAGTAAACAATAGCACCAACATTCATTTTCAGTAGTCTCCGACACAAGCTATGTACCAGTATACTAAGAGCCAAGCGCAAACATTTCATGTGATCATGTGTGGTGATAAACAGGAAGCAGTTATTGCAAGACTGATCATCCTGTAATCAAACTAAAGTTCAATGCACTATTCAATCCAACACCACATAGGCATATTTGCTATAGCAAATCTATTTGTCATTGATTCATGCACTAGACGGGAATATGCAAATGAAAAAATGGTGAAAAGGAAAAAGAAGAGAAAAAGAGAAGGGGAAATGCAAAGTAGGAGCGGTTGGCTACAAAGCGGTGGCCGCTACATACACGAACAAAAGAAAGGAGCAGTGTAGCACACTTCTTCTACTTTGCATCCCCGTTTCTTTCTTCTTCTTTTTCTTCTTTTTCTTTCATTCACCTTTTTTGCTTCCTTTACCCCTAACCTCTGACAGGAGAACACTTTGTGTCAACGCAACCTAGCTTGAAAGGAAGTGAGGGCTGCACTCTTCTGCTTTATAGGCTTTTTTTTTCTTTTCAGACGAGCATTACCAGTAAGCCCACATGCTTACACCTAAAGACGATGTCATTACTTACCCCATATAAACTAACACGCCAGGAATGACAAGGTGACTTCTGCAGCAATAGGTCCTCCTATCATAACATCAGCCAGCCTGTCTGAGGCACTTCTATGTTCAGCCTGATTACCCACTAGATGTTTCCATCTGTCGGCTCTCATCTTCATTTTTGGATAACACTAAGACGAGCTTATATTGATGAATACGCACGAAATTTTAGTGTTGTATTATGCATCAGATTAAGCAACTGTGTTAATAAAAAATATTGATAGGTTGCTTTCTGGCTTTTTATACTACAATGCGGTGCTTGAAGTCCCCTGAAACTGCGTAACTGTCTTCTATGCACACGAACCAGATTGACGACATAATGAATCACATGCTTACAGAGTATTGCGAGTAACACGATGACCACAATATGACTGGCCACCTTAATTTTTCGCTGTACATGTTTAAAATGGTCATGGTCACCTAAACCGTGTGCTTATGATAACAAGCCGAAAAAAATTACAACTTGGGGCCTTTCTGGGGCCTTCTGTAAGTAGACGTGTAGCATTTTTTTCTGTGGAGGGCTTAACACCCTTAAGTGAGGAAGAAATCTCCTGTACAATGAAGAATGTTGGTGGCTATCAGTTCTTTGAAGAACTAATGCAGCTAATCTTCCCTGACACCCTCTGTACATTTACAGAGGTGACGAAGCTTCGGTCATTTACGGCAGTAACTCCAGCAGGACCAGTGAAAAAGTGGCACTACTTGCTAGACAAATGTCCAAACATGTCGGCCCCCGACACCGTCTAGACATCCTAGCTGAATCTGACACATCATTTCTTGACTGCTGGCTGGACAAAAACAAAACCACTGAAGCACTCACAATACATAGCGTAAAGTTCCTCTGGAGTGGTCAACTTCATCTTCCGCGATGAAAGAGTGGCGCAATGTACTGTTAATGAACTCCTTGCAATGGTTTTCAATGCCACACATTGACTTTCCTGTTCGTGTCGAAAAGAGCTTGGGGAGCTTGGGGGGGTGCTTGCTGTTTTCTGGGGGCTGCTGCCACTCCTCAATTTCTTCTCAAGATCAACCTGCACAAAGTTGTAGACGAGGCCTTAAGAGTTGTATATAATGATATGAAAATTTTTTGTAGAACACAAATTTCCTCATGGCACACTGAGGAATTCTTTCTAAAGTTTGAGGCCTCGCATATGCAAACATTTACAATCGATCCGGAGATGCACTTGACTTTAAGTGAGCAAGTGTCTTATGTACTGTATATAAAGAAAGGTCAATCAGCACAACCACAACTACAGTTGCACACGGAAACAACATTAGCTTGACGCTGTGGGCCGCTTTCTTGGCATAGCTTAAGCTGACACTGATCGTGCAACTATACTAAAGATTATGCCAAAGATTGACCGATCGATTTCAAACAGTACTCAAGGGAAGGGCATAAACGGAAAAGGCCTGCATTGTATTGTCTGTTAAATCACGCATGTCTGTTGTTCAACTCGTGGGCAATGCACCTAAGTTCAACATCATTACCAACCCACTCAGCTGGAAATTTTGATTAGGATTTCTTCTATAAAGAGACTCACTCACAAGCGGCCAGAATGTGTGATACGAGGCTGGATATAAAAATTTGTGAACTGGACTGCATTCTTTTTGCAACTTGAGTAGGATTTCCTTTTAAATTGAACTTAAGAAGCCTAAATATCAGTATGTCATGCATCCAGTCTGTTTGCTAAATATAGTCTGATGCTTTCACGCGCAAAAGATTTGTGGTAAAAGTTGCTGCATATATTCATATACCTGCGCCAACATTATTATGTGCTGCCTATGAAGAGGAGTCAACCTTCAAAAAGTAGCACTGCCATCATGGCAAACTGTGGGAAATACGTGCATTTCACATGCACGTAAAATGCATCCTTTCGCAGCAAACTACAGTGCACAACATATGAAGCTGTCATGCTAATTCCACTGTTTGCAGCCTGTGTTGTGTGACACTTCATAGCAGTCAGAAATCTGATTATTCTTAAAATGTTTCCAGTTTTTTCTGTCTTGCATTGAATGTACTCATAAAAGCCATGTAAAACAAAAGAAACAAGCCCCAAAATTCTCTTCTTCCACTACATGAATATACACCTTAGACCAGTAAGATTTTCATTGCTGAAAAAAAATGCCTACTATAAAGATTGAATATTCGGTCCATTACCTGCTTTATTGTTTTAAGCCATGTAAATATGTTTAGCGGGTGTCCTGTTTTACACAATCTGGTCTCCAGAAATCTTGAACCGGGCACCATATATGTTGAAAGACACACACAGAGTTTGAGACAAACCTAGTTTCCCGTGGAGCATCTTTTACTCACTAGAACAACACATAATATTCTAGTTAGTTGATCAGATCGAGGCGAAAAGAGCTCACACTAGACAAGAACGGGCAAAGGAATGACGCCTGCACCCTGTGCTCCCTGTACATCCTCATTGAGGGGGCGGTTTTCACCTTATTCTTATTCGATTTCACATTTATAACATTGTTCGCTGCATATTCTTTGTGGCAATAAAGTGTGTGATATCGTCATGTATGGCCCATGTATTGTATAAAAATAGAATTCAAGATAGCTCGATTCAAATATAACAAAGTGCATCTTGCCCCATGTCCTGTAACCATTCTTTAGGTAAGTGGCAGAATGATGTATTCTTCTTCCAAACATATCTTACTTGTAATCACTACAAGAGCTGACTTAGACACTAGCACGCTCTGTTTGCCTCTTCAGAATATAAGGTACCTTTTAGGCAAACACCAAAAAACACTGCAAGAAGAATAGAAGTGTACGTTTAAAGGCTTGTTTTTTTGTTAAATAAAATAATAATAAAACTAACAGACAATGCTGGTAAGGAAAGTATTGGGGATATTTGGGAAGTATTTACAATGCAATTGTGAAGACAAGGAGTAAAAGAAAAAAGGATAACCTGCCCTGGACAGGGATTGAGCGTGCGACCTTCGCATAACGCTTCGATTGCTGTACCGATTGAGCTACCATGGCGGCTATTCCCCCTTCTACTTGTAAGGTATATATGTGCAATTAATTGTGGAAGATTCAGTCAGCGCTGCATTTTATTATTACGGCGAGTGTGGGACAGCTTTTTTTTTGCCTGCTGGCGGCAAGCAGCTGCGATATATTTACACGAGCTAACAGCTTACCAATTATCCTCGTATACAACCCTCATGGCACCAAGCCTGCCATAACAAGTTCCTCAACGAATGAAGGAAAAAAGGGCTCGTTTTTCTTTGAAAAAACGATATGATTGAGAACAGATAACGCTGCCAGAAAAAGTAATAGGGATATTATGGGAAGTACTTGTAATGTAATTGAGAAGAAAGTAACGTGGAATAAATGGTATCTTCTCGTGCGCAACGACCGAATCTGTCTCATTTTAGAAATAAATGGTAACTTCTCGTGCGCAATGACCGAATCTGTGTCATTTTAGGAATAAATGGTAACTTCTCGTGCGCAATGACCGAATCTGTGTCATTTTATTAACGCATCTGATGCCC
>WOVY01007815.1:0-16731 GCA_013436015.1 Rhipicephalus annulatus | reverse complement strand
GCGGTACTTTGTGTGTTCTCTAGAGGTACGCACGGACGGACGCACCGACGGACTGACAGACAGACTGGCAAACAGACAGACAGGTAGACGGACGTATAAAGGGGCTATGTGCCACAGCGTATGCGAGATGGTGGTACTTTGAGTGTTCTCTAGATGGACGCATGGACGAACAGACAGACAGACTGGCGGACAAACGGACAGATAGACGGACGCGTAAAGCGGGTATTTTGCCACAGGGTATACGACGCGCGAGATGGCGGGTACTCAGAGCGTTCTCTAGATTGACGCACGGATGGACGCATGAACAAACAGACAGACTGGCAGAACACCAGACAGGTAGACGGACGCATAAAGCGGCTATGTGCCACAGTGTATACGACGCGCGAGATGGCGGTACTCAGAGTGTTCTCTAGATTGACGCACGAACGGACGCATTGACGGACAGACAGACAGACTGGCAGACAGACGGGACGGACAGGTAGACGGATGCGTAAAGCGGAATTTGCCACAGGGTATACGAGATGAGAGATGATGGTATTAGATGCGGAAGCATCTTATACTCGCGCCTTGTAGTGCGCCGTCCGCGCCGTCCGCACCGCTTCTCGAACATTCGACAGCTGACGCGCGCGCATGTGCCGTCGCGCCGTCGCCCACCATCTGTGCCGCGCGCGCTTCTCCTTCGAGAACATTCGACAGCTGACAGCGCATGCGCCGTCGCGCTGTCGCCATCTGTGCCGCGCGCGCGCTTCTCCTTCGAGAACATTCGACAGCTGACAGCGCATGCGCCGTCGCGCTGTATATATACTCAAGGTCAGCGCTCGCTCAGTTGCCGCTCGTCCGTTGGTTTGTACGGCGCGTCGACGTCCAAGGTCGCGGTGAAATGAATTCCAACGAATCCACAAACACAATGATTGACGTCCCTTCGACCGGCGCCGCCCTTTCGCATGCGTGTGTACGTGTTCACTCATTTAACACCCCCTCCTACAACCACGTTAACCAATTTAGCCGTCGACCCAAGTAAGTCGCAATTTAACACCCCATTTCACAACCATGTTAACCAATTTAGCCATCGACCCAAGTAAGTCGCACTTTAACACCCCGTTAACCAATTATATGCTCCGCATCCTTCTCAGTGTTCCCGCGAGGGAAGCTGCGGGCAATTTTTTTCAAGTGTTCTCTAGATGGACGCACGGACGGACAGACAGACAGAGTGGCAGACAGACATACAGGTAGACGGACGGGTAAAGCGGCTATGTGCAACAGGGTATGCGAGATGGCGGTACATTGAGTGTTCTCTAGATTGAAGCACAAACGGATGTATGGACGGACAGACAGACGGACAGGTAGACGGACGTGTAAAGCGGCTATGTGCCACAGGGAATGCGAGACGGCAATACTTTGAGTGTTCTCTAGTTGGGCGCACGGACGGACAGACAGACAGACGGACAGGTAGACGGACGCGAAAAGCGGGGTATTGGCCACAGCGTATACAACGCACGAGAAGCGGTACTCAGAGTGTTCTCTAGATTGACGCATGGAGGGACGCATGGACGAACAGACAGACAGACTGGCAGACAGACGGACAGGTAGACGGACGCGTATAGCGACTATGTGCCACAGGGTATGCGAGATGGCGGTACTTTGAGTATTCTCTAGATGGACGCGCGGACGGACGTACGGACGGATAGACAGACAGACTGTCAGACAGACGGACAGGTAGACGGACGCGTAAAGCGGGTATTTGCCACAGGGTATACGACGCGCGAGATGGCGGTATTTTGAGTGTTCGTTAGATGGACGAACGGATGGACGCATGGACGAACAGGTAGACGGACAGGTAGACGGACGTGTAAAGCGGGTATGTGCCACAGAGTATACGACGCGCGAGATGGTCGTACTCAGAGTGTTCTCTAGATTGACGCACGAACGGACGCATGGACGGACAGACAGACAGACTGGCAGACAGACGGACGGAAAGTTGACGGATGCGTAAAGCGGTATTTGCCACAGGGTATACGAGATGCGAGATGGCGGTACTTTAAGTGTTCTCTAGAAGGACGCACGGACGGACGCACGGGCAGACAGACAGAATGGCATACAGACGGACAGGTAGGCGAACGTGTAAAGCGGCTATGTGCCACAGGGTATGCGAGATGGCGGTACTTTTAGTGTTCTCTAGATGGACGCACGAACGGACGCATGGATGGACAGACAGACAGACGGACTAGCAGACAGACGGACAGGTAGACGAACGCGTAAAGCGGCTGTGCCACAGGGTATGCGAGATGGCGGTACTTTGAGTGTTCATTAGATTGACGCACGGATGGACGCATGGACGAACAGACAGACAGACTGGCAGACAGACGGACAGGTAGACGGACGTGTAAAGCGGGTATGTGCCACAGGGTATGCGAGATGGCGGTACTTTGAGTCTTCTCTACATGGACGCACGGACGGACAGATAGACAGGCTGGCAGACAGACGGACGCGTAAGCGGGTATGTGCCACAGGGTATACGACGCGCGAGATGGTGATACTCAGTGTTCTCTAGATGGACGCACGGATGGAGGCATGGACGAACAGACAGACAGACTGGCAGACAGGCAGACAGAAAGACGGACGCGTAATGCGGGTATTTGCCATAGCGTATACGATGCACGAGATGGCGGTACTCAGAGTGTTCTCTAGATTGACGCACGGATGGGCGCATGAACGAACAGACAGACAGACTGGCAGACAGACGGACAGGTAGACGAACGTGTAAAGCGGCTATGTGCCACAAGGTATGCGAGGGTAGCGGTACTTTGAGTGTTCTCTAGATGGATGAACGGATGGACGCATGGACGAACAGACAGACAGACTGGAACACAGACGGACAGGTGTAGACGTAAGCGTAACGCGGGTATTCCTCCTTCCCTGTCCTGTATTTTTTCTGGTGTTGCGCTGTAAGAAAGTTCACGATGGATCCTAATGAACTGGCCCAACTTACCGTCTAACAGACAGACAGACTGGTAGAACACCAGACAGGTAGGCGGACGCGTAAAGCGGCCATGTGCCACAGCGTATACGACGCGAGAGATGGCGGTACTCAGAGTGTTCTCTAGATTGACGCCCTAACGGACGCATGGACGGACAGACAGACAGACTGCCAGACAGACAGACGGACAGGTAGATGGATGCGTAAAGCGGTATTTGCCACAGGGTATACGACGTGCGAGATGGCGGTACTTTAGGTGTTCTCTAGATGGACGCTCGGACGGACGCATGGACGGACAGACAGACTGGCAGACAGACGGACAAGTACACGAACGCGTAAAGCGGCTGTGCCACAAGGTTTTTGAGATGGCGGTACTTTGAGTGTTCTCTAGATGGAGGCACGGACGGACGCATGGACGGACAGACAGACTGACTAGTAGACGGACAGACAGACAGGTAGACGGACGCGTAAAGCGGTATTTGCCACAGGGTATACGACGCGCGAGATGGCGGTACTTTGAGTGTTCTCTAGATTTACGCACGGACGCACAGACAGACAGAATGGCAGACAGAAGGACGCGTAAGCGAGTTTGTGCCACAGGGTATATGACACGCGAGATGGTGGTACTCAGAGTGTTCTCTAGATGGACGCACGGATGGACGCAAGGACGAACAGACAGACAGACTGGCAGACAGACGGACAGGTAGACGGACGTGTAATGCGGCTATGTGCCACAGCGTATGGGAGATGAGGTTACTTTGAGTGTTCTCTAGATTGACGCAAGGATGGACGCATGAACGAACAGACAGACGGACTGGCAGAACACTGGACAGGTAGGCGGACGCGTAAATCGCCTATGTGCCACAGCGTATACGACGCGCGAGATGGCCGTACTCAAAGTGTTCCCTAGATTGACGCACGAACGGACGCATGGACGGACAGACAGACAGACTGGCAGACAGACGGACGGAAAGTTGAGGGATACGTAAAGCAGTATTTGCCACAGGGTGTACGATATGCGAGATGGCGGTACTTTAAGTGTTCTCTAGAAGGACGCACGGACGGACAGACAGACTGGCAGCCAGACGGACAGGTAGACGGACGTGTAAAGAAGCTATGTGCCACAGGGTATGTGAGATGGCGTTACTTTGAGTGTTCTCTGGATGGACGCACGAACGGACGCATGGACGGACAGACAGACAGACTGGCAGACAGACGGACGGAAAGTTGAGGGATACGTAAAGCAGTATTTGCCACAGGGTGTACGATATGCGAGATGGCGGTACTTTAAGTGTTCTCTAGAAGGACGCACGGACGGACAGACAGACTGGCAGCCAGACGGACAGGTAGACGGACGTGTAAAGAAGCTATGTGCCACAGGGTATGTGAGATGGCGTTACTTTGAGTGTTCTCTGGATGGACGCACAAATGAACGCATGGACGAACACACAGACAGACTGGCAGACAAACGGACAGCTAGGCGGACGCGTAAAGCGGGTATGTGCCAAAGGGTATACGAGATGCCGGTACTTTGAGTGTTCTCTAGATGGACGCACGAACAGACGCATGGATGGACAGACAGACAGACGGACTGGCAGACAGACGGACAGGTAGACGAACGCGTAAAACGGCTGTGCCACAGGGTATGCGAGATGGCAGTACTTTGAGTGTTCTCTAGATTGACGCACAGATGGACGCATGGACGATCAGACAGACGGACTGGCAGACAGACGGACAGGTAGACGAACGCATAAAGCGGCTATGTGCCACAGGGTATGCGAGATGCCGGTACTTTGAGTGTTCTCTAGATGGACGCACGGATGGACCCACGGACGGACGGACAGACAGACTGGCAGACAGACGGACAGGGAGACGGACCTGTAAAGCGGCTATGTGCCACAGGGTTTGCGAGATGGTGGTACTTTGAGTGTTCTTTAGATGGGCGCACGGATTGACGCATGGACAAACAGACAGACAGACTAGCAGATGGACGGACAGGTAGACGGACGCGTAAAGTGGGTATTTGCCACAGGGTATGCGAGATGGCGGTACTTTGAGTGTTCTCTAGGTTGACGCACGGATGGACGCATGGAAGAACAGACAGACAGACTGGCAGACAGACGGAAAGGTAGACGGACGCGTAAAGCGGCTATGTGCCACAGGGTGTGCGAGATGGCGGTACTTTGAGTGTTCTCTAGATGGACGCACGGATGGACAGACAGACAGACTGGCAGACAGATAGACGAGTAAAGCGGCTATGTGCCACAGGGTATGTGAGATGGTGGTACTTTGAGTGTTCTCTAGGTTGACGCACGAATGGACGCATGGACGGGCAGACAGACACACTGGCAGACAGACGTACAGGTAGGCGGACGTGTAAAGCGGCTATGTGCCACAGGGTATGCGAGATGGCGGTACTTTAAGTGTTCTCTAGAAGGACGCACGGACGGACGCACGGGCGGACAGACAGAATGGCATACAGACGGACAGGTAGGCGAACGTGTAAAGCGGCTATGTGCCACAGGGTATGCGAGATGGCGGTACTTTTAGTGTTCTCTAGATGGACGCACGAACGGACGCATGGATGGACAGACAGACAGACGGACTAGCAGACAGACGGACAGGTAGACGAACGCGTAAAGCGGCTGTGCCACAGGGTATGCGAGATGGCGGTACTTTGAGTGTTCATTAGATTGACGCACGGATGGACGCATGGACGAACAGACAGACAGACTGGCAGACAGACGGACAGGTAGACGGACGTGTAAAGCGGGTATGTGCCACAGGGTATGCGAGATGGCGGTACTTTGAGTCTTCTCTACATGGACGCACGGACGGACAGATAGACAGGCTGGCAGACAGACGGACGCGTAAGCGGGTATGTGCCACAGGGTATACGACGCGCGAGATGGTGATACTCAGTGTTCTCTAGATGGACGCACGGATGGAGGCATGGACGAACAGACAGACAGACTGGCAGACAGGCAGACAGAAAGACGGACGCGTAATGCGGGTATTTGCCATAGCGTATACGATGCACGAGATGGCGGTACTCAGAGTGTTCTCTAGATTGACGCACGGATGGGCGCATGAACGAACAGACAGACAGACTGGCAGACAGACGGACAGGTAGACGAACGTGTAAAGCGGCTATGTGCCACAAGGTATGCGAGGTAGCGGTACTTTGAGTGTTCTCTAGATGGATGAACGGATGGACGCATGGACGAACAGACAGACAGACTGAAACACAGACGGACAGGTGTAGACGTAAGCGTAACGCGGGTATTCCTCCTTCCCTGTCCTGTATTTTTTCTGGTGTTGCGCTGTAAGAAAGTTCACGATGGATCCTAATGAACTGGCCCAACTTACCGTCTAACAGACAGACAGACTGGTAGAACACCAGACAGGTAGGCGGACGCGTAAAGCGGCCATGTGCCACAGCGTATACGACGCGAAAGATGGCGGTACTCAGAGTGTTCTCTAGATTGACGCCCGAACGGACGCATGGCCGGACAGACAGACAGACTGCCAGACAGACAGACGGACAGGTAGACGGATGCGTAAAGCGGTATTTGCCACAGGGTATACGACGTGCGAGATGGCGGTACTTTAGGTGTTCTCTAGATGGACGCTCGGACGGACGCATGGACGGACAGACAGACTGGCAGACAGACGGACAAGTACACGAACGCGTAAAGCGGCTGTGCCACAAGGTTTTTGAGATGGCGGTACTTTGAGTGTTCTCTAGATGGAGGCACGGACGGACGCATGGACGGACAGACAGACTGACTAGCAGACGGACAGACAGACAGGTAGACGGACGCGTAAAGCGGTATTTGCCACAGGGTATACGACGCGCGAGATGGCGGTACTTTGAGTGTTCTCTAGATTTACGCACGGACGCACAGACAGACAGAATGGCAGACAGAAGGACGCGTAAGCGAGTTTGTGCCACAGGGTATACGACACGCGAGATGGCGGTACTCAGAGTGTTCTCTAGATGGACGCACGGACGGACAGATAGACAGGATGGCAGACAGACGGACGCGTAAGCGGGTATGTGCCACAGGGTGTACGACGTGCGAGATGGTGGTACTCAGAGTGTTCTCTAGATGGACGCACGGATGGACGCAAGGACGAACAGACAGACAGACTGGCAGACAGACGGACAGGTAGACGGACGTGTAATGCGGCTATGTGCCACAGCGTATGGGAGATGAGGTTACTTTGAGTGTTCTCTAGATTGACGCAAGGATGGACGCATGAACGAACAGACAGACGGACTGGCAGAACACTGGACAGGTAGGCGGACGCGTAAATCGCCTATGTGCCACAGCGTATACGACGCGCGAGATGGCCGTACTCAAAGTGTTCCCTAGATTGACGCACGAACGGACGCATGGACGGACAGACAGACAGACTGGCAGACAGACGGACGGAAAGTTGAGGGATACGTAAAGCAGTATTTGCCACAGGGTGTACGATATGCGAGATGGCGGTACTTTAAGTGTTCTCTAGAAGGACGCACGGACGGACAGACAGACTGGCAGCCAGACGGACAGGTAGACGGACGTGTAAAGAAGCTATGTGCCACAGGGTATGTGAGATGGCGTTACTTTGAGTGTTCTCTGGATGGACGCACAAATGGACGCATGGACGAACACACAGACAGACTGGCAGACAAACGGACAGCTAGGCGGACGCGTAAAGCGGGTATGTGCCAAAGGGTATACGAGATGGCGGTACTTTGAGTGTTCTCTAGATGGACGCACGAACAGACGCATGGATGGACAGACAGACAGACGGACTGGCAGACAGACGGACAGGTAGACGAACGCGTAAAGCGGCTGTGCCACAGGGTATGCGAGATGGCAGTACTTTGAGTGTTCTCTAGATTGACGCACAGATGGACGCATGGACGATCAGACAGACGGACTGGCAGACAGACGGACAGGTAGACGAACGCATAAAGCGGCTATGTGCCACAGGGTATGCGAGATGCCGGTACTTTGAGTGTTCTCTAGATGGACGCACGGATGGACGCACGGACGGACGGACAGACAGACTGGCAGACAGACGGACAGGGAGACGGACCTGTAAAGCGGCTATGTGCCACAGGGTTTGCGAGATGGTGGTACTTTGAGTGTTCTTTAGATGGACGCACGGATGGACGCATGGACAAACAGACAGACAGACTAGCAGATGGACGGACAGGTAGACGGACGCGTAAAGTGGGTATTTGCCACAGGGTATGCGAGATGGCGGTACTTTGAGTGTTCTCTAGGTTGACGCACGGATGGACGCATGGACGAACAGACAGACAGACTGGCAGACAGACGGAAAGGTAGACGGACGCGTAAAGCGGCTATGTGCCACAGGGTGTGCGAGATGGCGGTACTTTGAGTGTTCTCTAGATGGACGCACGGATGGACAGACAGACAGACTGGCAGACAGATAGACGAGTAAAGCGGCTATGTGCCACAGGGTATGTGAGATGGTGGTACTTTGAGTGTTCTCTAGGTTGACGCACGAATGGACGCATGGACGGGCAGATAGACACACTGGCAGACAGACGTACAGGTAGGCGGACGTGTAAAGCGGCTATGTGCCACAGGGTATGCGAGATGGCGGTACTTTGAGTCTTCTCTACATGGACGCACGGACGGACAGATAGACAGGCTGGCAGACAGACGGACGCGTAAGCGGGTATGTGCCACAGGGTATACGACGCGCGAGATGGTGGTACTCAGAGTGTTCTCTAGATGGACGCACGGATGGACGCATGGACGAACAGACAGACAGACTGGCAGACAGACGGAGAGGTAGACGGACGCGTAAAGCGGCTATGTGCCACAGGGTATGCGAGATGGCGGTACTTTGAGTCTTCTCTACATGGACGCACGGACGGACAGATAGACAGGCTGGCAGACAGACGGACGCGTAAGCGGGTATGTGCCACAGGGTATACGATGCGCGAGATGGTGGTACTCAGAGTGTTCTCTAGATGGACGCACGGATGGACGCATGGGCGAACAGACAGACAGACTGGCAGACAGACGGACAGGTAGACAGACGCGTAAAGCGGCTATGTGCCACAGTGTATGCGAGAAGGTGGTACTTTGGGTGTTCTCTAGATGGACGCACGGATGGACGCATGGACGAACAGACAGACAGACTGGCAGACAGGCAGACAGGAAGACGAGCGCGTAATGCGGGTATCTGCCACAGCGTATACGACGCACGAGATGGCGGTACTCAGAGTGTTCTCTAGATTGACGCACGGATGGATGCATGAACGAACAGACTGGCAGACACACGGACAGGTAGACGGACGTGTAAAGCGGCTATGTGCCTCAGGGTATGAGAGATGGCGGTACTTTGAGTGTTCTCTAGATGGATGCATGAATGGATGCATGGACGAACAGACAGACGGACAGGTAGACGGACGCGCAAAGCGGGTATGTGCGACAGGGTATACGATGTGCGAGATAGCGGTACTTGAGTGTTCTCTAGATTGACGCACGAATGGACGCATGGATGGACATACAGACAGACTGCCAGACAGACGGACACGTAGACGGACGCATAAAGCGGCTGTGCCACAAGGTGTGTGAGATGGCGGTACTTTGAGTGTTCTCTAAATGGACGCACGGACGGACGCACGGACGGACAGACAGACTGACTAGCAGACGGAAGAACAGGTTGACGGACGCGTAAAACGCTTTTTGCCACAGGGTATACGACGCGCGAGATGGCGGTACTTTGAGTGTTCTCCAGATGGACGCACGGACAGACAGACAGACAGACTGGCAGACAGACAGACAGGTAGACGGACGAGTAAAGCGGCTATGTGCCACAGGGTATGCGAGATGGTGGTACTTTGAGTGTTCTCTAGGTTGACGCACGAATGGACGCATGGACGGGCAGACAGACACACTGGCAGACAGACGTACAGGTAGACGGACGTGTAAAGCGGCTATGTGCCACAGGGTATGCGAGATGGCGGTACTTTGAGTCTTCTCTACATGGACGCACGGACGGACAGATAGACAGGCCAGCCGACAGACGGACGCGTAAGCGGGTATGTGCCACAGGGTATACGACGCGCGAGATGGTGGTACTCAGAGTGTTCTCTAGATGGACGCACGGATGGACGCATGGGCGAACAGACAGACAGACTGGCAGACAGACGGAGAGGTAGATGGACGCGTAAAGCGGCTATGTGCCACAGGGTATGCGAGATGGCGGTACTTTGAGTGTTCTCTTGATGGACGCACGGACGAACGCACGGATGGACAGACAGACAGACGGACAGGTAGACGGACGTGTGTCACAGAACGAGCGCTAAAAACGGGCGCGCCGCCAAATTCTTGCGATAACGGGCGGGAGAAACGCCGCGAGGTCAAAAGAAAAAAAAACAAACATCTGAGGCTCCCCGGGCGCGCGCTCTCCCCGCGGAAGCGTGGCTTCGCAGACGAACCTCCTCACCCCACATCGGTGGCCCAGCAAGCCCGCGATTTTTCTAGAAGGAACGGGGTGTGGTCATACCGAGTTGAATCATCCTCCGGGGAGGGCATTCCAACCGTCTCGCTCTCCCCCCAGCCTTCGCTGCGTATCGCGCCGACGAAATGACGAGAAATTTCTGGAAGGTGGCGCGGAAGGTATTTAATCGAGCGGCCGAGACGAGAAAGCAGGAAGAGACGGAAGTGAGCGCCAGAGCGCGTAGGGATTCCGCCGTGTAGTCGGCGAAGGTTTTGGTCCTTAGGGACGAAGCCGGAGATGAAGAGGATTTCCACCTGAGGGGTGAAGGCTCGAGCTCGAGGCAAGAGCGTGTGTTTACCGCTATCGAGCGAAGACGCGTGGCAACAGCTGCGGGTGTGATGCCGACGTGTTCCGGCGAAGAAGTTGAAGTTTGAAGAGTGGCCAATTGAAGACGGGAGGTTTCCTAGAAGAGAAACTTCGAAGACTGCGGAACGACAACAACGCTGGACTTTGAGTGAGTGATTCTCGGAAGACTATCATCTAGACTTTGGTTCCAAGAACTTTGGACTGGATAGGTTTTCTATCTCTTTAGTCTTTCAGTGTCTTGGTTGTTCAATGCATGCGACTGCATTGTAGTGCGTATTGTTGTCCGTGTCCGTTGTTTCAAGTGTGGCTGATTGTATTGTGTAGTACGTTGATTGATTGGTTTGATTGGTGACATATTGTATGCAACTATTGTGGAGTGTGCATTTTTGTAAATTATTTCGATCTGCCATTATTGAGAATATAATTTGTTTGTTTATCAACTCTCGGCTCTGACTTGTTCTTTGGGCCACAGCCGGCGTCCGCTGGCGCGCCAAAAAGGACCACTTCTAAATTGTCCACGATTTCGTGGTGCGGTTCGGGGGCCGATACTTCGGCTCTTGGAATTAGTCCGGCGATCGCCTCCCTATTTAACGGGACGTGTGTGACAATTAATCTGGCGTCCGCGACAGGACCTTTTGGTGCACAGTGTGTCCAAAGTAGTAAGAAAGAGCCTCGAGTTGGTGATACTGCTATCGGAACGATTCTGTGTAATGTTCAATGTTCTCGTTAACGAGTGCAGGGGAGTGTTCTGATAGACTGATTTAGGCAGATACTTTTTGCACGTGGCAAGGTTTTATTTGCGAGTTGCGAGACACAATGGATCTCGAAAAGTTAGTTGCGCTTGGTGAGAAGATGGGTCTTTCCGGCGCCAAACTACGGAAATGGGTAAGCCAGAAGGAGAAAGAGGCGGTGGAGAGAGAAAGGTTGGCAGCTGAGAGAGCCAAGGAAGAAAAAAACAGCTCAGTTGGAACGAAAGAGGTTGGCGGTCGAAAGAGCCAAAGCGGAAAAAGAAGCTGAGTTGGAGAGAGAGAGGTTGGCAGCTGAAAGGGTGAAAGAAGAAAGAGAGGCAAAGGAGCGACAGCTGAAGGAAGAAAGAGAGCAGCAATTGAAGTTGGAGCTGGGGAGAGAGAAGTTGGCAGCCGAAAGGGCGAGAGAAGAAAGAGAAGCGAGGGAGCGACAGCTGAAGGAAGAAAGAGAGGCAAAGGAGCGACAGCGGAAAGAAGAAAGAGAGGAAAGGGAGCGGCAGCGGCAGCACGAGATGGAACTCGAGCGGCTCCGTTTGCAACAGCGAAATAAATTTCCCGTTCAATCTAGAGTTGAAAGCAGCGAACGGGAAGATCACGGCTTCCGCTTGAACCCAAGCAAGCTGCTCATAGCGTTTGATGAAAGGAAGGACGGCCTAGACGCGTACCTCCACAGATTTGAGACGATTGCGAAGAGCCAGAATTGGCCAGAACAGCAATGGGCAACTGCTTTGAGTACTTGCTTGAGTGGTGAAGCGCTCAGTGTGTACGGTAGGCTGAGGCCGACCGATGCAGCCAACTATGCCAAGGTGAAAGCTGCTTTGCTGAAGCGATTTAGATTTACTGTTGAAGGATTCCGGGACAGATTTCTGACAGGAAAACCAGCTGATGGTGAGACGGCTACGCAGTATACCGCCCGACTTTGCCATTATTTCGACAGATGAATTGAACTTTCAGGGACAGCGCAGGAGTACGATGAACTTAGAGAGCTCCTAATTAGAGAACAATTTCTTACTAGTTGCCACCCAAGCCTGTCGCTGTACTTGAAAGAGAGGAAGGCTGACTCACTTGAAGACATGCTTGAATTGATTGATCAATTCTTGGAAGCGCAAGGTGGCACTAATATGGCCAAGGTCAAGAAGGATTGTCCCGATGATTCGAAGAAATTGGCTCCCGAAGAAAAGAAGCGTGCACCAGAGAGCATTCAGCGATGTTTTCTGTGTAACCGAGTGGGTCATCGCGCGAAAAACTGTCGAACGATCTTTACGAGCCCTACGGTAGTGAAATGTTTTAAGTGTGGTCAGACTGGGCACAAAGCAGACGCTTGTCGAAACGGAGCGAGTCAAACTCACCAGGTATCCTGTGTGCAAGCGGCACCGAAATCCGGTGATAATGCCGTCATTGAGGGATTCGTAGAGTTGAAAAATGGGGAGAAATTCCTATTGTGGGTGCCGTAATGTCAAAACAGCCGACCGGTGTCCCGAAGGGAATGCCAGCGCTGCCTGGAAAAGTTGTGGGCAAAAAGGTTACGGTTCTAAGAGACACCGGTAGCTCCATGGTTATCGTGCGGAAAAATTTGGTACGGGAAAGTGAGTTGACAGGCAGAACGAAGCCGGTTTGCCTAATTGACCGTACGGTTCGGATGCTTCCCGAAGCAGAAATTGAGGTTGAAACCCCGTACTTCAGCGGGAAGGTTACGGCTCTATGTATGACGACCCCCCTTTACGACCTTGTCATCGGAAACATCGACGGGGCGCGAGGACCGAATGATCCGGAATGTTTGGGAGAAGACCTTAAGATAGAGCCCTCGCCAACCCAACGACCGCGAGATACAGTGGAGGAGCATCCCGTGACGGATCTCACTAGAGCCCAAGGTGAAGCTGCGGCGCAAGAGACAGCGAAGGAGAAGACGATCGTGTCGAATAAGTTCACGGGCCGAGCAACTGGACTTACGTCGGCACGACCTCAACCGACCGACAGTGTAAAGGAGACGGAGTTGGCCAGCCGGGCAAAATGTAAAGGCATGATCAAGCGGGTAAATAAACAGACAGGACCCGTCGAATGTAATGACGCGTTAACGGTGTCGGAAGTGACAACGATGGCTGAGACGCCGCCTCAGATACCGTCGTTGGAAAGGGCTCGCCGAAAAAGAACGAGAAAAAACAAGAGATCGAGCGAGCACCGCAAGAAAGGACGCAAGCGCAGCTCAAAGTACACAGGATAAGTGCTGAAGTCGAATCTGAATGTGTTTGGCAGTGCTGAGTGACATATGTTGTGTTAATGTCCTTGTTACCCTGTGTCACAAGTGTATGTCGAGCAAGTTGAAGTGTCTGTGCTGTGATGTGATGTATAGTGTTGTATAATTGTTGTAATGAGAGAACTTCGCACGTTTGTATTGTTCGGAATGTGTGATGAAGTGTTGTAGTCATGTACCTGTGGCTATAATTCTTGTGTTGTGGAATTGAACTACAATGTACGATTGTATTGAGCGATCTATTGCGAATGTGAAGTGTCATGAGCGACGGTTTGTGTTACAGTCTTCCAGAGTGTGTGGTGACTGTTCGCGCTCGTTTTGTGTTTTGTGGTTTGAATATTATGAGATAATATTCTTAAAGTGGGGGGCAGTGTCACAGAACGAGCGCTAAAAACGGGCGCGCCGCCAAATTCTTCCGATAACGGGCGGGAGAAACGCCGCGACGTCAAAAGAAAAAAAAACACACATCCAAGGCTCCCCGGGCGCGCGCTCTCCCCGCGGAAGCGTGGCTTCGCAGACGAACCTCCTCACCCCACATCGGCGGCCCAGCAAGCCCGCCATTTTTCTAGAAGGAACGGGGCGTGGTCATACCGAGTTGAATCATCCTCCGGGGAGGGCATTCCAACCGTCTCGCTCTCCCCCCAGCCTTCGCTGCGTATCGCGCCGACGAAATGACGAGAAATTTCTGGAAGGTGGCGCGGAAGGTATTTAATCGAGCGGCCGAGACGAGAAAGCAGGAGGAGACGGAAGTGAGCGCCAGAGCGCGTAGGGATTCCGCCGTGTAGTCGGCGAAGGTTTTGGTCCGAAGGGACGAAGCCGGAGATGAAGAGGATTTCCACCTGAGGGGTGAAGGCTCGAGCTAGAGGCAAGAGCGTGTGTTTACCGCTATCGAGCGAAGACGCGTGGCAACAGCTGCGGGTGTGATGCCGACGTGTTCCGGCGAAGAAGTTGAAGTTTGAAGAGTGGCCAATTGAAGACGGGAGGTTTCCTGGAAGAGAAACTTCGAGGACTGCGGAACGACAACAACGCTGGACTTTGAGTGAGTGATTCTCGGAAGAGTATCATCTAGACTTTGGTTCCAAGAACTTTGGACTGAATGTGTTTTCTATCTCTTTAGTCTTTCAGTGTCTTGGTTGTTCAATGCATGCGACTGCATTGTAGTGCGTATTGTTGTCCGTGTCCGTTGTTTCAAGTGTGGCTGATTGTATTGTGTAGTACGTTGATTGATTGGTTTGATTGGTGACATATTGTATGCAACTATTGTGGAGTGTGCATTTTTGTGTATTATTTCGATCTGCCATTATTGAGAATATAATTTGTTTGTTTATCAACTCTCGGCTCTGACTTGTTCTTTTGGCCACAGCCGGCGTCCGCTGGCGCGCCAAAAAGGACCACTTCTAAATTGTCCACGCTTTTGTGGTGCGGTTCGGGGGCCGATACTTCGGCTCTTGGAATTAGCCCGGCGATCGCCTCCCTATTTAACGGGACGTGTGTGACAACGTGTAAAGCGGCTATGTGCCACAGGGTGTGCGAGATGGCGGGTACTTTGGGTGTTCTCTAGATGGATGCACGGATGGACGCATGGACGAACAGACAGACAGACTAGCAGACAGGCAGACAGGTAGATGGACGCGTAAAGCGGCCATGTGCCACAGCGTATACGACGCGCGAGATGGCGGTACTCAGAGGGTTCTCTAAATTGACGCACGAATGGACGCATGGACGGACAGATAGACGGACGGACAGGTAGACGGATGCGTAAAGCGGTATTTGCCACAGGGGTATACGAGATGCAAGATGGCGGTACTTTAATTCTTCTCTAGATGGACGCACGGACGGACAGACAGACAGACTGGCAGATAGACGGACAGGTAGACGGACGTGTAAAGCGGCTATGTGCCTCAGGTTATGAGAGATGGCGGTACTTTGAGTGTTCTCTAGATGGATGCATGAATGGATGCATGGACGAACAGACAGACGGACAGGTAGACGGACGTGCAAAGCGGGTATGTGCGACAGGGTATACGACGTGCGAGATAGCGGTACTTAGAGTGTTCTCTAGATTTACGCACGAATGGACGCATGGACGGACATACAGACAGACTGCCAGACAGACGGACACGTAGACGGACGCATAAAGCGGCTGTGCCACAAGGTGTGTGAGATGGCGGTACTTTGAGTGTTCTCTAGATGGACGCACGGACGGACGCACGGACGGACAGCCAGACTGACTAGCAGACGGAAGAACCGGTAGACGGACGCGTAAAGCGCTTTTTGCCACAGGGTATACGACGCGCGAGATGGCGGTACTTTGAGTGTTCTCCAGATGGACGCACGGACGGACAGACAGACAGACTGGCAGACAGACAGACAGGTAGACGGACGAGGTAAAGCGGCTATGGGCCACAGGGTATGCGAGATGGCGGTACTTTGAGTGTTCTCTAGGTTGACGCACGAATGGATGCATGACGGGCAGACAGACAGGCTGGCAGGACAGATGGACAGGTAGACGGACGTGTAAAGCGGCTATGTGCCACAGGGTATGCGAGATGGCGGTACTTGCGTCTTCTCTACATGGACGCACGGATGGACAGATAGACAGGCTGGCAGACAGACCGCACGCGTAAGCTGGGTATGTGCCACAGGTATACGACGCGCGAGATGGCGGTACTCAGAGTGTTCCATAGATGGACGCACAAATGGACGCATGGACGAAGCTAACAGACAGACTGGCAGACAGACGGACAGTTTAGACGCACGTGTAAAACGGCTATGGCTCACAAGTATGCGAGATGGCGGTCCGGTACCTGAGTGTTCTCTTGATGGACGCACGGACGAACGCACGGATGGACAGACAGACAGACGGACAGGTAGACGGACGTGTAAAGCGGCTATGTGCCACAGGGTAT
>WOVY01007813.1:0-17204 GCA_013436015.1 Rhipicephalus annulatus | reverse complement strand
CCGTTGGAAGAATAAGCCAAAAAATCTTAAAGCATGAATATAGCAGATATTGATAAGTTCATCAAGAAAACCTACGAAAATACTCATATAAGAAGATGAATAGCATACCCTATTCTGCACAATTTTGGATAGTTGTGCGAACAAAGAATGAAAACAAGATGAAAGGTACACATACATATACATTTTTAACAATGAAGTATACTATGAATGAAAAACATAACTATATAATCACTAATGCACAATACAAGAAATTACAAGTAGAAGCATGCAGCAGGCATCACCAGAAGTAGCATGAGCAAACAAGCAACTCTAATACAAAAATATTTATTTTAGCAGGGCTTAAATATGTCATTAAATGTATATTTTCGACAGGCCTGTGTGATTCCAGTTCCGCATTGTTCTAGGAAAGAAGACTTACTAAAGGAGTGTGTTTTTCAGGAAATTATGAAAACCTTTTTTCGTGGTCAAACCCATGGGAATAATAGTCAGGCAGTTGTATGTAAACATGCCTATCAATTCCAACTTCTAAATAAAACTTGTTGTGAAAAAATTCAAGCAAAGTCATCGTCTTTGACAACGTAGTGCATTCCGATGCAATAATTTTTTGGCAGCCGTAGGGCTGAAGTTTCTGTTGCAACGTGCACAAACAAATTGAGCAGCCAAGTTCTGCACCCTTTCATATTTCACTGTGTCCACATACCGGGTCCCGAACGACACACGCATAGTGAAGAATAGAACGCCCATATGTTTTATAAAGCAAAGCTTTAGTCTTTTAATAACTTTTTTTTCCTTTGTGGCAGAGAAATCCAAGTGCTTTCCCAGCCTTTCCTGTTACATTGTCAACATGTCGCAGCAAATTTATATTAGGCAAAAAATACACTCCTAAGTATTTATTTTCATTAACTTCACTTTTAATGAAACTGTTAATTGTGTATGAGGTTTCAGATTTATATTTCTTAAGACTGAACTCTCTGTAAACTGTCTTATTCAAGTTTAACTGCGTTTGCCACCGTGTACACCAATCATTGATTTAAGATGGGCATGAAAGATGAACGCTGCCCCGCCGCGGTGTTCTTGTGGTTATAAGATACTCGGCTGCTAATCCGCAGGTCAGGGGATCGAATCTCGGCTGCGGCGGCCGCATTTCCGATGGAGGCGGAAATGTTGTAGGCCCGTGTGCTCAAATTTGGGTGCGCGTTTGAGAACCCCAGGTGGTCAAAATTTCCGGAGCCCTCTACTACGGCGTCTCTAATAATCATATTGTTTTTTTTTCGGACGTTAAACCCACAAATCAATCAATCATCAAACGAAAGATGAACGCTACCGCTGCGTAAGAAACATGATCAGGGTGTTTTTGTTATTATTGTCATAAAAAGTTCAATGAGTTTTCAACTATTCTAAAGAAAATATCCTAATGAGTGAGTTCGTAACTATCTCATTAAAAACATTGCTGCACAGGCGACCTAAGACAGCAGACTTCCTAGCATCAAACAAATACTGCTCCTACCGGCAGGTTCATGATTCCTGGGGGCCACTTTAATGGAAACAAACTGGTTCCGAGCTTCACTAATGAATGACACGTCGCTATGATTACGCTGGCATGGTGCACACTTGACGCGTGTTGGCGTGTGTCTCCTGTGCCCTGACAAAAAGTTGCCCACTGAGGAGCTGCAGTGACCCCTGGCAGCGTACTTGCCTACTCAAGTCGCCGGCACACATATCTAGGCGCTATTTTCAAATAGGCGCTCTTAGACAGCAGACCCTCCTTGACGTCGAACTAATACTGCTCCTACATATGGCTACTGTTTAGGCTGCTTACAGTGTTTCCGTTCATTAACTGTATGACGATCGCCTGCGCTGCATGGCTACAACAGTTGCTTCACTAGCAAGGCAACCAGAAACATTAAGCGCTACTTTTGAAACCAAACGAAGGAACTCCCGAGGGATACCACGAACTAATAAAAAAAGCAGTTAGCAAAAGAAAAGAAGGCGCAAATGAACGCGCTGCAGCAAGAGCTCGAAAGCCTCAAAAGGATGTTCTCAACTCCCAATGAATCTTTCGATGACTAGAGGTCGGCTCAGGCGACACATGTCACCAGTTATAAGGAACCGGGAAAACACAGTGAACCACTTTCTAATCAAATATAAGAAATAAATCAGCTTTAGGTTCTAAACAGCCTCAAGGAAAGAAATGTCCTTGAAGGCGAAGATTGCCTCCTAATGATTGAGCCTATCTGTGACAATATTGGCAGCTCTCAAAAACCAGAAGACAATAATGTTTTTCACAGAGATTCTACAATAGACGCTCGAAGGAAGAACATTATTGTCTGCTTTTTCTCTAGTGCTAAGTGAACATGCTTTCTTCGAAAACCTTCTAAAATGCGTTTGACAACCAGCAGGCACGACTTGTCTGGCAGTAGTGACACTGAAATACATGTTAATAAACACTTCACGCCACTAAACATGAATGTTTTGCTATGGCACTGGAGCATAAAACAATTAGGAGACCCTGAAGCTTCGCCTTTAGAAGTTGAACGCGATATCGACATTCTTTCCCTAGTGCGTACTGCAAACACTTATTGTATGAAACTTTTTCAAATTGGCTATGTACCCACTATGTGTCCTTCAAAACCAACTGCAACAAAATTTGGCACACTGCAAACAGTAAATTTATACACCTTTTCACAGGAGGGGAAAAATCACCGCCCTGGTGGGCTGCGCGGTGGAGTACAAAGGCTAAGGGCGCAGCCTTGCCCCTGCATTTTTGAGAGGTCACGCCAATTTGCGCAGCCCAAGAGTACTATATCGGCTCCCGAGGAGGCATTTTTGAAAATGGCCGTTTGTAGTCTACCTTGAAATAGTGCTGCCCGCCAAATTTCGCCTTAGAAATACACGCGCTTACCTTAAAGAAGCAGATGGAAAAGTTGGTGTTTCTGAGACCAAAACTAGAAAAAAAATTGGCAGATACCACAATCAGTGGGAGTCGATGATATGCGAAGCGCCAATGAGGAAGATTGATATGCCACTTTGAAATCTTCACAACGTTAAGTGTTAGGGGTAAATTAGGCCGTACACGAGTACCGTGTCATAGTTATCATGCTTGGATGTGTCGTTTACCTTCTTCATCTGTTCACGTCCCATGATGCCAAATTTAGTACATGTGGAACTCTCGAAACAGCCGCGAGCACATCATGAGCATGGAGTGTAGTCATGTTGTTACATGACGCGTATCTCATGTTTATCACGCTTGCACCAGTCAGATACCTTCATCATTAATTCACTTACCATAATACCGAATTTGGCATATGTTACGCTAGCGAAGTGGTCAAGAGCGCATCATGAGCATGGCATGTATTCATGTTGTATTATACGAATGTTTTAAATTTTTTCATGTTAGGGTCTGTCACTTGTGTTCGCTTGGCAGTCATGTCATACCATACCTGTTTTGGAACAGGTCAGGTGAACAACACCACCTCAAAGCAGCAAGACTATAAAATACTTATTATGACAATCATGACATACATATCCTAATTTTCATTTTATGACTATTCAATATGCTCGTCATGTAGCCATGGTATGTCATACCAAGTTTGGTATTATCCAAACGGCCAGTAGTGCTAAATGTCTTAGGCGGCTAGATAGATAAATACGTTCTAGGTTGCCGAAGTTCGCTAAGAAATGCTTCCGAGTTAAAAAATGGCAGCTTTTTCATGGGGTGAATGATGGAGAGTGGGGCGAAGCATCCGTCCGTCTATTCGTTCTTGCTTCCGTCCGTCCATGCGTCAGTCTGTGTGACGATCCATGCGTCCATCCGCCCGCCCGTGCGTGCGTCGATTCGTGCGTCCACACGTCCATCCGTGCGTCCGTCCCAGTGTTCATCTATGCATCAGCCCCTGCGCCCGTCCCTGCGTCCATCCGACCACGCTGCCATCCGTGCATCCGTCCATGCACCTCTCTGTGTGTTCCATCGTCCATCTAGTCAACACCCCAAGTACCACCATCTCGCATCTTTTCATCATATATGCGTCCGCCTGTGTGACCACCCATGCGTCCATCCGCCCGTCCGTGCATGCGTCTGTTCGTGCGTTCGTCCGTGTGTTCGTCCATGCATCGGCCCCTGCGTCCGTCCATGCGTCGATCTGTCCGTGCAGCCATCCTTGCGTCCGTCCATGCATCTGTCTGTCTCTCCGCTTGTCCATCTAGTCAACACGCCAAGTACCACACCTCGCATCTTTTCATCATATATTCCGCATATAGAAGCACCATCATTCAGCGGACATTCCAAGGACAAAACGAGAGGTGGCACACGTACACTTTCTTACGGCTTGCGCTTCTTGTCTACTTCCCACTTTTAACCACCTTGAGTTCATGGTATATACTATTGTTCATGCACTGCGGTCAAACACTCGCTAAACCTTTCTAAAACCAAGGAGGTTTCGCCCAGCGAGTATAACCTAGCCGCCCTTTGTTGTCAGATAGTGCTCAATGTACATGTCAATGGCTGCTAGTTGGGAATGAGAAACAGGAGAATTCGACTTTTAGGTAACGCGCATGCTGCGAATTTTTTTATTTTTCAACAACGCACAGAAGAAATCTCCCACCTGCACCGTAAGACTGGTTACGCACTACGATTACGACGAGGGATGAACCGGCCCCGCTTTAAGGAGCTTCGCCCCTAAACCGACACCATTAGGGCTGACTGGAAGTGACGTAAAAGCACAAAAAATCGTCGGCTTCATGCTTTTTGAGCACGCACATCATGTGCGCGCTCTCTAGTGTGCGTGTTTTTTCTTTATTTTAACTTAAAAAAAGCTGTTTCAATATGCTTCCTCTCGAACGCTGGCCCGGGCTTTCCACTGGTCGCTTTGGAGTGTCTGACCTCCATATTAAGAAATGCTGCTTGGCATGACCTTGACTTGCCATCGACTTCAATACAGCATGGACGTATTTCGACTGCCAAGGCCGCAAAAACTCACAGACGCGTTTCAAACGCGCTGCACAGAAAGCGCTTTTAACGCAGGAAAAAGCAATTCAGCAACAGGGAGGATCACTTACAAGGGGTGACGCAGCGATGTTCTGTAGTAATTGGCATATCCAGTTCTGTGAAGTTTGCTTGGGCACGCCGCTAGAGCTCCACGTTGTCCGCTTGCTGAGAATTAGTGCACCAATAATAAATGAATAACTGACTGTAAAAGTTTTCACTGTCGTTATCGTAACTTACCGTATATATATATATATTATGTATTCATGGCCGTTTCCACCCAAGTAAAATTTTGTTGCAGCTGGCCTTTAAGAGATTAGGCAATGTATAATGTGTGCCTTTTTTACTGGGGCACCAGCTTTAACCCATGCAGTCATTGCGATAATCACGTATTCTGATGCCCGATGGCAATGCACGCTTCTGCCGCGCATTATTACTGGAATACTTCATGTTGCATTGGGAAGCCTGTACACAGGACGTGTGTGTTTGTGAAGCATCAAAGCTACTATAGCTGCATTTCCAATCAGAGCAAGTTACTTTCACTGTCTTTATAAGCAGAGACGTGGCCGTGTGGTAGAACATCTGCTTGCCACTCACAGATCCGGGTTCGATCGGCACTTGGACCCAAACAACCGTGATTCAAGTCCCACTCTGCTCCCAGATTTTCTATCAATAATATATTTTATTGGCATCGTTCTCGGTTTTGCGGTCACATATGAGATCATGATTTTTCGCTCACAACCAACGACACTGTCGCCGAAGCCAAAATTTCTGCGAAACGAGTTTTTTACTGCTATAGCGTTAAAAGCAATCTAAATGGCTTTACCTATTGCGACAAACTTTGTAATTAAAGCAGAAAAACTGCGTAGGCAAGGCGTTTGCAATTGGTAACGGAAGTGACTTGCATTTATTTCATGACAACTGGAAACTTACATTATGAATTGTTTTTTGTGCCCATGAGTAATCTGAAAAAAATGGTTTTCATTAACTCTTTCAAGCTATTCATATCACTTTTTGAAGCTTGTAAAGGCAATTTTATGACGTTCATTTATTGTTGGATAAGACGGATCATCAGTTTAAATCATTTGTTTAACGAAAACATGGGTTTTATGGAGGGGGGACGAAGGCTTTTATTTTTATAAAGAAAGCTTGCGCCTAGACGGGGCAAAATGTTACAAGAAGCATATATACAAGAATCATATACAAGAAGCATGTGTTACAAGAAGCGCAACATTTTGTCCCATCTGAGGATGCTGTTTCCAGATAAGTATGCACCAACTAGCCCCCCCCCCCCAATCTACTTTGTATTCTTTCCCACACTATTTGCTTGAATAATGTCACCGCAGTCATCAATTTCATAGTGGTACGGCTTTGTTTGCGTTATCAGCATCTTACAAGAGGCATGCCGATTGGTCTTACTTTTCCAAATCCACATGTATGGTTCGGTATAAAAACTTAGTTTCTCATATATGAGGAAAATAGTGGCTGCAGATCAACGGAGGGAATTCTGATGATAAAGCGAAGCTGCCCTTGGACACATAATGTGTACGAAGTCGCCGATGAAATTAAAGGACGGACGGACAGTCCTGTGGACGCAGAGATAGACGGATGGACTGATGAACGAATGAATGCAAGGACGGATAAATTGGTGCATGGACGAATGAAATGACACACACACAGACCTCCGGCTGGGCTCACTGACACATGGATGAATTAACGGATCGACAGATGTATAAATAGACACATGGAGGATGAACGGACCAATGGGTGGACAGACGGATGAATGAACAGATGCACGAATGGCCAGAAGGCCAGTTGGATGGGCAGAGTACGGTCTATTTCAAACCATATGCCCGCTATGAGAGTTTTACGTACCATATATGCAACACATGTGCTTCGGGCCTGCGGACACCTACGACGATGTGTGCGACAACAGACTTCGAGTGAGCCCAACTCTTTAATGCCTGAATGATAAAAGCGCCAAAATGGGTAATTTTTATTCGTTTTTTTGAATAGCACCCTTTACTGATCCTGAAGTTTGATTGTCTAATTCAGAACTACAATGAATAGTTTTAGGAATGTCTCCTATTCAAGACTTGCAACAGAAGCGAGGACTTTGCAAAGGAAAACGTTATTTAGAGCTGCGCAACACGTTTGTGCTACCCCCCTTGCTGCGTAGCACCCAATAATTAAAATTTTTGAAGATGAATAGGTATGTTACACAAGAGAGAAAGATAAAAAAGTGAGAGCTGTTGCACGTTTTCGTGCTCTCCGCCATTATCTACACAACACTTTGATATAGCACAGAATACCTTACAGAAGACAGCGCTAGATTTTTCATGGTGAAATCTACGTTATTCATGCGTGCTTGACAGCTAGAAATAAAGACGGCACGCATTTCATACATTCCTTGCTCACAGCTTTTTTTATATCGCGAAATTGCAACACTCCACCATTAAGGGCTAAGGAGCTCCGCTTTAAAAAAAAACAATCATTGGCACCGTTTACCGCTCACCATCTTCATTGACTAAAAAGTTTTGTGTGAAATCGTCAAAATGCTTGGTAAAATTTATTGTAAAATAACTATGCGCTTATTTGACGTCACTGCAAGACTGGCTCATGTATTTACAAAGATGAATGTCGGCGCATCGCCTTTAGAGAGGACGATGAGCGTGGCACAGCCAATAGCATTTTTATAGTCTCTACAGAATTTCTCAGTGACATCCTTTTAGTGCATGAGCGGACTTGATGTCGCTAAGAGGCCGCAGTAATTTGGCGTAACGATAAATAAAGCAGCGACAACAGTTGGCAAGACGAAAAAATTCAGTGTACTGCCTAGTTGAGCACAGCTGAGGAAGCTCAGGAAGGGTGGCTGCAAGAGTTCATAGTAGAATAATGGCGTGTGCGGTGAAAAGAACCAAATGAATATACCTGGCAGACATCGAAGTAGATCTTAGGGTCATGAATAATAACTCCAAATATGCGTAGTCACGCGATTACCTCACGTTGATGAAGCTTGTGCGTATCGGTAGTGGTACTGATGATGTCGGTGGCGTCAAGACAAAGCAGAGCAGAAAAGCACTCCACGTAAACCGAAACAAGCGATACCTTGAAATGTCAGTGCCATGCTACGAAGACGGACTAGCGTGCGCAGATATTCAAACTGGCCGAGGGGTCTTATACTGGTGGTATTGAATTGTCTCTGTGCTGGACAGGAATTTGAAGATAGGCTTAGGTTGAGCATAGCCTTGTGTTGGGCACGCCCCTAAACTTTCTGTTGGCAATAGTGATACGGTCTAGTGCGAGGTAACGAGCCCGGTCCGGTCAAACACAGGAGGAGAGGCGCGTTTATGACTACTTCGTGTATCCCGCTATGGGTTACCGAGCACAGTAAGCAGCTTGGTTAAAATAGGTTTTGAAATTTGGCAACTACGCTTGACGAAAAGGTCGGGAATTCTGTGTGTCCGCAAAAGTCAATCTGAATGAGTGCTACCAGTTACACATTGGATGGCTAAAATTACCTGCAAATCCAAAATAGGGCTGTACCACATGTCAGAGACGAGTTTATAGAGCAGTATGAACATAATGGGCGACTGCAAAAACGCATGCCGGACATTTGCTCGTGACTCTAATGGGACGTTGATACCAGGAAAGACTAAAGGGAGCAGTAAAATGTCACCCAGACCGATTGTGGCTGAGGTGGGAAATTCGTTACCAAAAATAGCAGGTTTTTAACGCGATAGCGCTGAGGAGCTCCTTTCGCAGAAATGTCAGCGTTGGTGTCGGCGTCGGTGACGTTAGTTAAGAGCTAATGATCATCCTCAAGTCAGGCACCGAAATGTCGATAAAGATGTAAATCAACTATTAACAATTTTCTGACTCCAGTCAGGCTCGAAGCAAGGCTGTTTGCGGGGCAAGAAGGTGTTGCATCACTCAGCCACGCGTCTGCTGCAAAGTGCATTAAAAATAACTACTCTGCTTAGAAACGCAGTGAAGATACTTTTTTATTTAAAAACACACGTGTTCATTATATAGGCTTTACAATACAGCAGGTACTATTAAAATAGTATTGCTGGTAGAAGCGATAAGTATAAGAACATGTCATCATCATACTCACTTCGTGGTTTAGAGCCAACCATGCGTGATGAAAGGCACACATGTCACTGTGCGCATTAGCTTAAGACGTAGTATTTATATTGCAATTTTGAAAGATTTCATGCTCCTAATTGCTCTTGGTATAAAGAATGCTGCCCATTACACAGAATTTAGCCATATTCGAAACTTTCACTGACACAAGCCACTTTCAACATTATTGATTACATTGAAGTAATCCACAATTTCAGATTCTTGAGTGACATCGTACAATAAAAAGCATGCACTTAGTGGTAGAGTTGTGCACTCAAGAGAGGATATGACGATTGCGTTGACCTCTCTAAGCTGTGCTCATGTGTTCCCTAATTATCTGGTAAATGGTGTAAGTTGCTCTACTTTTTCGCATGAGCTCCTTATTACCTGCGAGGAGACATGAATAGCTCTCACCTCAAGCTGAGCTCTTAGTTCAAGGAGGGGGGACGCTAGCTGGCGTCGAGCGGATCGGGCCCGTTCGTTTCGGCTTCAAAATAATTTCCTGTTTTTGCGTTAAACTTCATAGCTTCTTTAAAGCTAATGCAGAGTGTGTCTGGAAGCATGACGTAACAGTTCTCACACCAAGGTATCATGGCGACGACACCGATTTCTTCCATTATGAAATGACCAAAAACAATACATGCCCGGCCGCCAGGCTAGGACTACCGGCTGACCGCGGAGCAGTGCATCGACTACCAGCAACTCTCCTGGGCGTGCCAATGCAGCAGCCAATAACCCAACAGACGAGCATCAAGTAACGGCAAAGGAAGCCATGGACATGAACCATCAAGGTTTGAACACAGAACTGGGCGCTGCAGAAAATTTCGTCGAAGACTCCCCATCATCTGACGAGGCGATACAACAAGAGTCAGCCAGCGGCGACGCCAGCGAACACCATGAAGCATGAAAGGGAGCTGACGACGAGGCGAAAGACGGTCAGTGACAGCTTGCTGTTTCGTTACGGTAACGTAAGAGATCGAAGGCTGGTGCACACCGGCGACTAGCAGCAGTCGCTCGACCATTCGCGACTGGCGACCAAAAATCGACTGATGTTCACATCGACAGAGGCTGCATGTGAGCGACCGGAAGTCGAAAAACCGCAGAATCACGTTCGGATCTTGTTATCAGCGAGAACTCTAGAGATTGGCGCGATCAGCTGATCATCACCAGCTGAGTAAGCGAAGCAAACCGAGCGCGCCGCGTTTATTTTTGTCGTCCGTTCTGGCACAGCACTCCCAACAGCGTCAAGTACGATCGAAGCGAATAACGAGACATTGTCATGGTGCAGGTGCGCTGTGCCATGGTTTCAGCACTGATATCACAGATGCCTCCAAAAAAAGCCGTTAGTGGGTTTGACCGTCCTTTCGATCGCGTTAAATCGTCGACCATGCAAGCGCGCTGCCTTCCGAGCTGCGCTGAGAAGCAAGGAGTATTTCCGAGAGTCGTACGTACTCAGAATAGGTCCTCGAATTTAACTTGACTTGTCACAGCCTTCAATGCAGCACAAACGTGTCTCGAACACGATGTCCTAAGTCGTTGCAAGGGATGAAGCACAAACGTGTTCCAAACGCGCTGCATTGAAGGCAGTGACAAGTGAAGTTGAAGACAAAAAACAATTCTGAATACGGGGAAAACATAGTACACAATTTATTTTCTGTTTACTTGGACAGTGTTTAGTTTTTGGCGAATGCCGCCCCGTAAATTCGACACTTAGCTTGAGCGGCTGCGCCCCGCCACCTCTGAGCCAAGTATTCTGTGATGGCCATGGTGCCACAGACGAAGAGGAACGCACTTGGCTGTCTCTGGCGGCAAAAAGGCAGCGTAATGAAAAAAAACCAAAAAAAACAAAACTTGAGCACTGCTGATTGGTTCCAGCAGCTTTGCGACTGCAGTTGCGCGACTGGAAAATCGGTCAGGAAGCGAGTAGCCAAAGCATTCGGTTTGCGACCGTTTGCGACCGTTTGCGACTGTATGCGACCACCCGCATATGGTAGCGCGACCGCTGCTAGTCACCTGTGTGCACCAGCCTTAAGAAAGCAAGCGTGTGTCATGGAAGATCCCAGGCAAGTTGGTGATTTTCAGGAAACTTGATCACTAAGCCTTACAAAAAAACAACTAGTGACTTAGTGTCTCTGGCGGACGGCAGCTTCACAGACAGCGAGTGGAACGCAGGTGGCAGGAACGCAGGTGAACATAAATCTGCATACTCTTCACCCGAATTACCACATGGCGTACAGAGATATATGCCCGTGGTGTGCAGTCACCCCAACACTCTTTCACATCACGTGGGTGTGTGCAGAGCGCGACGAAGAACACGACTCCCATGGTACAGAGAGGAATAGGAGGCGCTGCTGTCTAGCCCAGCCCTGGTGGAACAGCTGCGGATGGGTCGCGTCAGTGGGGCCCTGGAATAGGGGCACCACCCTGCCGGACAGACTTCGCTCTTCATCCTGTATATTCTTCGGGGCACGGGAGTTCTAGCTTGTCTGGATTATGTACAATATTAAGTTTTCTACAACTACTACTACATTTGGCCAAGCATCAGAGGGTGATGAAGTGCGGCGAATAAAGGAAAACGGACATACGAAATTTTACCAGCCGACTGAGCGAGATATTACAATGTCGTAGGAAAAGAGCTGGTCAGAATAATGCACACATGTATTGGAAAGCCCAGTATTATCTCCAAGTGCATTGACGGGTAATGAAGTGACGTTAGGCGCAAATGTTTGCATGCGAAGGGAAGTGTTAGTATGTTTGTAGTCACACATATTGTCTAATCAATGAAGTTAGCGTAGTCAATCTTCTCTATTGGTAGTGCGCTTGATCACCGTCTTCTTAACATAATAATAGGAAAGTAGAGAAGGCTGTAGGAAAGTCGAGGAAACTGGCAGACTTGTCGCGGAAGTCTAGTGGGCAAGGTAGACGGCTGCTGAACCACAAGTCGCGGCCTCACATCCCTGCTGCAGCGGCTACATTTCAGATGAAGGCGAAACTGTTGTAGGCCTATGTTCTCAGATTTGGGTCACGTTAAAGAACCCCAGGCGGTCGAAACTTTCTGATCTTTCCACTGCACCGTTCCTCATATTTATATTGTTATTTTGGACGTTGAA
Organism: Rhipicephalus annulatus; assembly: GCA_013436015.1. Classification (NCBI taxonomy): domain Eukaryota; kingdom Metazoa; phylum Arthropoda; class Arachnida; order Ixodida; family Ixodidae; genus Rhipicephalus; species Rhipicephalus annulatus. The sequence continues at coordinate 4,988 of WOVY01007813.1, read as the reverse complement.
CCCCTGGTTTAACGTTTAAATCGATCAAAACTGCCATCACGACGTCGTTGGATTCGAATTTCTGCAAATATCATTTGGTTTCAAGATTGCTGCGCAAACATTTATTGATTAATTAACGTGGTCGTCCACTGGCTATCAATCGTGTTAGCTTACATTGATGACATTCGGGTGGCCAGCTCGTCATAAGAAATTTTATCAGGAACACCTCTGTTTCCTATTCAATCAACTTTAGGAGCATAATAATGTGAATTATTTGAAAACGTGCCGATTTTGTGTGACATCCCTGGAGTTTCTTGGAGATACTGTAAACAGTGATGGCATCGAGTCAATTCCTGCCAAGACTCAAGTCGTTTTAAAATACCCTCGTCAAAAATCCGTGTGCCAACTTCGACGTTTTCTCAGTTTAGCGAATTTCTACAGGTGTTTTATATCTTCTCGTGCCACAACGTTTGAACTGCTCGAAGGCCGGCCTGTTTATACGAAGTCAGCCTCATTATTACCAGCTGTGCAGATGCCACGTAACAGGCTTTCTCTCACATTAAAGATAAAATCGCTTAAATGATGCCCTTAACGCGTCCGAAGCATGATGTCCTCATCAATATTATGGAAGATGCTTCTGATATGGTAATTGGAGGAGTTTTAGCAGTTAATTATCGGCTGTATGCCACCGCTCAGATTTTGTTTTGAAAATATGTCAGGATCTGACACAGGACAGTGTTTTTAGCCACAAACTTTTCACATGTTACCTCGTCGCCAAACACTCGAAGGACGTTTTCTTGAAGGACGTCGTTTCACCTTGTGCACTACCATTTACTAGTACATTGAAATCTGGAGAAACAAACTACATATTGAGAGAAACAAGGTACCTGGCTAACCTTGTCGTGTTTTCAATGCACGTTGAGCAAGTCAAGAGCACAATGAATATTCCGGCAGATAGACTTAGACGAGCCAAAGGAATAAAATACGCACTGGTCACAAACGTACAACTTGCAACAACACAGTTGGAGAATGAAGAACTTTAGGCCACACATACGTCGGCAAGTTTACAGAAAAAAAATTTCTCTATAAGAAATATTACCCTTACTTTAGTGCGTGACAAGTCAACCAACTCGCCTATGCCCTGTGTACCGTTTTCACTAAGGAAAACAATACTCCAGCATTTTTATTCCATTTCCCATCATAGCATTTTCCCACTCTGAATTCAAGAGTCTAATGCAGGACGAGGACTTCGAAGCCGAGTTTGACGCTATTCTAGCGTACGAAGACAATGCGCCGCAAATTCTGGCCGAGCTCCTAAAGAGGTGTAAACGCATTTCAAGCGCACTAGCAGAAGAAAGATTGGCGACTGCTGTCAATAAGATTGCTACGCCATCAAACAGAACGGGAGCCAAGCTGCCGAAACTGGTGATCGTGCCCTTTTCTGGGGATGTGTGCAAGTGGACGGAGTTCTGGTAGAAATATGTCCAGTATATTTAAACTATGCTTACTCTGTGTACACCGGATAAAATTCCTTTTTCTGAAAGTGCTTTTGAAAGCAGGCGTTGAGTCAACTGTGGCCGGTCTTCTGACTACCGAAAAATTTTGTAAGCGTGCTGTAGACGTGCTCCAGTAGTGCCTCGAGCGTACGACTTGGCAGGAGCCGGAATACTTCGCAAGATTGCGTTAGCTCACTATTGTTCAAGCAACCGGTGGCGCAACAGCTTTCTGAGAACTCCACGACCATGTTTTCGTGAACTTCTGCGGGCTGGTGTCATTGGGTATGCAGTGGGCTTCAGTTTTATAATTGCTCTGCCAGATCACACTTAAAGCGCTGCCTTGAGACGTCATGGTCTTTTATCACCACAACTCTGTCACAGAAGCTGAAAGTAATACAATGGGCAACGGCGCCGATTGTTCAGCAATCGAAGCTCCTTTCGGTTAGACTGAAGAGCTTAGAAAAAAGATATTATAATGATAGCAGAGCACGAAGCAGCAGGCTCAGCATATGCCGACCCATTCAGCTCGTAGTCGTGATTGAAAGCAACCTAGGTGGTCCATTCTCTACACGAAATGTACTCGTGCTTCTCAGCATTAGTAGTTGTTGTGTTCTGTTTATCTAAGCAGCACTCCACAGAAGTGTGTCCTACTGATACGTTTCTGGAACAGAAGATACAAGTGGCATTGAACAATGAACGGTGTTTTACATGTACTACGAAAGGCCACAGTGCGCGAGACTGCAAACGAAAAGTTCCTTGCTTGAGCTGCAAATGGCGTCATGCATCAAGTATGTTAGATTCCCGGAGGGTTACTCAGTACTCGCACCAGTGGATCACAAACAACCACACGTATAAACGAAAAGAATGCACGACTAAACAGAAAAACGCGACGAAGTCAAAACCAAGGAATTCATCACCGATTGATGGTCGACAAGGGGTAAGCTACACTTACTATACTACTGTGAATGAAACCTCAAAATGGCTGCACTTATTCTCACGTCATCTGCCATCTTGGAAGAGAACATCCTCAAGAAGTATGCATTACACGATAACCACAAGTGGCTCATCCAAAAGAAGGGTGCTGCACTATGTAATCTTGTTGACGTTCAGAGCAACATACAACAAGCAGGCAGCATCATTAGAAGCCAAGACGGCCCACGTCGCAATCGAAGTTGTGCGAGAAGTTGCATCGCGAACGGAAACACAGCTACAATGCGAGTAACATAAACGAACTTGAAATACTGCTTCACGAGCAGTGACAACATCGAGAAAAACTGGAATTTTATCTTGAAGTAGTACTGAGGAAAACTGCACAAGCAGTGTTGATTATGAGTAGGAGTTGGAGCAAGAACAGATGGGACAGAAGTCGAACGAAATGCAGAAGCGCACCTTGCAGGCAGTAGAGAGGCTTCGGTAGCCAACCCCATATGTGCCCATAATCATGAGGCAAATAGTTGAAAAAAATGAGCCAGGTTGAAATTCTGGATCAAAGGAAGCAGGGAAGACTTATTTAGAAATGCATGCATGAGGAGACAATTGGACTTTAGTGGCGACTGTCTAATCTGAAGAGCCAGCAGAACCAGTCACCACAGGCAGCAGGAATGAAAGAGCAAATGTGCACACAAGACCGAGCTGCGATTAGGTAAGTGACCTATTCAAAAACGCTCTTTTTTAATGAAAAAATTGATATAGGTTTCAAATTTTCGAATTTTCTGTTCGGTAAAGTACACTTACAGAGAAAAATTACACTGCTTATACTACTGACTGAAAAATTGTCACCCTTTTTTAACCCCTGATCAATTCATCTCGAACTGAAACTGAGTGTTTCTGTTTCCACAACACATACAATCTCGTCATAAATATTTCTGTGTACATATAACGTAATTCAAAGTTATCTATGCACGTGTTGAAGTTTCCAGAAAACCACAGGTTCACTTCATTTTAACAATCTAAATTCTTTGTAGGAGCACTGTGCTGAACTGATTGCGTGCGTTTTCGTTCAGCAGTCAGTGCGGATCTCTATGCCATTTTGCGTTTTTGTATGTTGTTCTGGCTTTTTAGAGAGAAATTGATGATATTTCACGACGAAGTACAGGACGCTATGGAAGCGTAAACGCAAGTTAGCCATTCACAAATTATATTTGTACAAAACTTACTGGAGCCTCTCAACGTACGTATATGTGATATTATCCCGGCTCGAGATAATTCATACCCTGTGGAAATTCAATTTTACGACATCTTTATTATTATTGATAAATAACTTCCCCATAATGTTTTGCGTCCTTCTGTTACGCGAACTGTGGGAGCTCTGCTTCTAACCAATATTATTACCTACAAGAATGGCTGCAGTTCTTTGTAGGTGGAGGTGTGCATTCAGGCAGAAATATGTATCTGAAGCGGTAACCTTTCATAATATGGCCCACAACGTACAAAAGAAACTTGCCAAATATCAACGTTCCCACTCTTTTTATTATAGTGCGCTTGTGCTTCAAGATATGCTGGTCCTGAAGATGGCTGCAAAGTCACATTTCCGTCACCCCAAAGTTTCTTTTTATCACTGTTGGCAGAACGTGAAAATTTTGGCACTTTTAGATATTTGGTAATTTTAAAGTTTCCCAAAGCCTTCAAGCCAAAACCTTGCTTTACTTTTGGACTAAAACTATAGCATTTTTTCCTAAAGGTGTTGACCTACCTTAAGAAGCTGCGAGGTCATTTCGCGTCGCTCACCTAAGACGCGTCCAGTGATTATACAATGCGCATCGGTGACAAGGCCACGGAACTCCTTATTCAGAACGGCATCCTAGACAGTAAAATCTCGTGCAACTGTTTTGGCAAAAAGCGGCTGTAGGCGGTAGAATCACGGCAGCTGAATGAGAGACTTTGGACCTAATTGTACGCTTTGAAAAAATGTAGCAACGAAGAGGACCTCAGCTGCATGACCAATTGAAGAAGAAGCTTCGTGAAACTAAGAATCAGTTTGAAGAGCACACATCTCATCCGGACAAGACAAGCCAGTAGCAACAGGATCTCGCAGAAATATATCAACTCAGAAATCGGATGTTAACAGCCATTCTTGCGCCGTGGAACAGGAAGGAGGCAATGAAGCAACAAGGCCTGCCCGAAAGTTGTAGCATATGGAACTACGCGACTGCGTGGCAGCGTACGTTGATTCTATCGCGAGCGCTGGTGGGCAACCGGAACAGGAAGCGCCAGCAAGCACTAGAGAAAACGGGGTCCTCCGATTGTCAGCATATTATTAATGGCCTTTGTCGTTGTTAGTGCAAGTTTCTTTTAACTACATTGATGGCACCAAGTTTTTTGATGGCTGCTTCACGCCATATCCTAGACCGACACACAGACAGACACACAGACAGACAGACAGACAGACAGATAGATATATAGATAAATAGATAGATAGATAGACAGATAAACAAATAGATAGGTAGATAGATAGACAAACAGATAGATAGTAAGATAAATAGGTAGATATTTAGATAGATAGATAGATAGATA
>WOVY01007811.1:0-13855 GCA_013436015.1 Rhipicephalus annulatus | reverse complement strand
TAACAGGCACCGCACGAAAGTATGATCATGTAAACTACGTCACTAATGCAGTTGACAAACGGTTCCTGTGCTTTGTTTTACACACGCTGTTCCCTGTGTCTAGCGCCACATGTCAGTCTAGCCAGCTGAGAAAGCTTGTGTGGTGCAGAGGAAACTACACGCACTCCCATGCGCTGCCCCACCTTTTTCAGGCGGTGGGGCAGCGCATGGGAGTGCGTGTAGTTTCCTCTGCACCACACAAGCTTTCTCAGCTGGCTAGACTGACATGTGGCGCTAGACACAGGGAACAGCGGTGTAAAACAAAGCACAGGAACCGTTTTGTCAACTGCATTAGTGGACGTAGTTTACATGATCATACTTTCGTGCGGTGCCTGTTATATTGGGCAAACTGGAAGATGCCTCAACGACAGGTTGCGTGAGCATGCGTGCAATGTTCGTAGCGGCAACGATGGTTTTCTCGCCCAGCATGTCACTAGATGTGGCTGGGAAGTACAATTTGATAAGACAGTAGTTCTCCAAAAACACAAAGATGAGCGCACAAGGCTTATAATTGAAGCAGCACACATAGCGGAGCACGGGGCTTGCGTCAGTAAACCATCAATCGCTTTGTCCGATAAGGAGCTAGCGTTTTTAAACATTAACAGATGCCGTAGAAGTTAACTAATCAATGTAAAGCACAGTAAGCGATGGTAAGGTAGGGCTGACGCACTAAGATATTCTATCGGTGTTGCCATTTTTGGTCTGTGCTTTAGTGTTATCGTGTGTGCCTTGACACTGTATCATCTTTTAGTATATATTTCATATTTTTTCCGAATAAACTTTCAGTTGGTAGTTAGCGCTTGTCCCTGTCTTTCCGTCTGCATCTACGTTGTGCGCTTCCATTTCATAATTAGTCATGTATCACCAACTCGCCCAATCAACCATTTTGGCTTTATGTTGGTTGGCTAACCTCCGAGACCCCTCTGGGCGATTAGCACGATGGAGTCTGCGACTTCAGGAGTTCGATATCACCATTGTATACAAGTCGGGTAGAAAGCATGAAGACGCCGACACGCTATCACGAGCACCTCTGGAGTCCGACCATACAGCTGTAGAAGACGACAGCACCTTCCTGGGGACTCTCAGTGGGGCGGACCTCCTCAGTAAGCAACGAGCGGACCCCGAGTTTAAGACCCCTCATCGATCATTTAGAAGGCAGCACCGCGTCTGTTCCTCGTCCCCTTTCCCGTACGTTGCCGTCATTTTGCATACGACACGACATATTATACAAGAAAAACACTGGTGTTGGGCAGCAGATCTTATCTTCTAGTCGTCCCTCATGACCTTCGTGATGACATCCTATTAGCCTGCCACGATGAGCCGACATCCGGCCACCTGGGATACTCACGGACACTCGACCGGGTTCGAAAGCTATATTTTTGGGCAAAACTCGCAGCTTGTGTCAAACGCTACGTGAAAGGATGCCGCGAATGTCAGCGTCGCAAGTCACCATCTGTGAAGCCTGCAGGCCTCTTACAACCCATCGATCCGCCGCGTACGCCGTTTGACCAAGTTGGGATGGACCTTCTTGGACCGTTTCCTATGTCTCACTCCGGAAACAAGTGGATCATCGTCGCAACTGATTACTTGACGCGTTATGCTGAAACGAAGCCATTGCCACGCGGTACAGCATCTGAAGTCGCCCAGTTTTTCATGCACCACATTGTGCTTCGTCACGGTGCCCCGTCATTCATCATCACTGACCGAGGGACAGCGTTTACGGCAAAACTGTTGGACGACATCTTCAAGCTCAGTTACACAAACCACCGCAAGACAACCGCATACCACCCCCCAGAGTAACGGCTTAACAGAAAGGCTGAACAAAACGCTGGCGGACATGATTTCTATGTACGTGGATGTGCAGCATAAAACGTGGGACGAAATCCTGCCATACGTAACGTTTGCGTACAACACCGCAACCCAGGAAACGACAAGGTTCACACCCTTCCGCCTCGTTTACGGTAGAGACGTGCAAACCATGCTAGACGCTATGATTCCTTGTGACATCGACCAGCACGAGCTACTAACTCCCGATGTCGACGATTACATTCAGCGTGCAGAGGAAGCACGTCAATTAGCTCGCGTGCACATAAGATCGCAGCAATGTGAAGACGCCCGAAGGTACAATATCCACCACCGACAAGTCTCCTACCAACCTGGCGACCAAGTGTGGGTTTGGACTCCTGTTAGACGGCGAGGTCTGAGCGAAAAACTCCTGAGCAAGTACTTCGGACCCTACAAAGTATTACGGCGGTTGAACGAGGTCAACTATGAAGTTATTCCAGACGGAGGCTCGGCAACGACACAGCGCCGCTCACCACGAACAGAGATTGTGCATGTCGTCCGCCTAAAACCTTATATTACGCGGTGATACTCGTCTTATTATGCCCGGGCAGCAAACATTTTCGTTTTTTTTTACATTGCCCGTTGGGTCTCGAACGAACTGTGAACTCTGTTAATGTTTTTTTTCTCTTTTTTTTCCCCTTACCGACCCTGCTGTCCCCTTGTGTATGAGCATCGGGTCGATGCTCTAATGGGAGGGGGAATAATGCCACCCAGAGTTGTGAGCCGGCAAGCCCTAGCGAGCTGAAAAGGGCAAGGAGAACGAAGAAGAAGTGTGGTTAGCTCGTTTCGAAGATACACGCCCGTGTCTTTCTGCCCCGCTGTTCCTGTTCCTTCTCTACGGCTCTTGGTACGTGACAATATTCATCTAAGCCGGGCACTGTTCTTTCAGCCACCACCGGCGATCGCACCTCGGTGACGTTGCGGTGGCGGTGCGTCTTATCGGTGAAATACTTCAGCGTGTATTCGTGTCCTATTGGGCTATAAGATGACAAAGTGGAGGCGGCGCCAATTTATGTGCAGAGTGCGTTACCGCGATCTCATGCTCGAGCTCTACAGACAATGCGAGAATTCATGTGCTTTTTGCCACATCTTTTTTAATGTACACTTTTCGTATGACGGTGAAAACATGTAAAACAATGGTGTGCACTATTTCTGGCCGCATCTCTTCTACAAAATCTATAAGAGCTTCTTGTTCTTACCAATATCCTTGAACTCAATGTAGAGGCAGATTTGCTCTTTCTACGATTGATTGCTGCCCACTATGTAGTGCACGTCACACTAGACTTTCATAAATGATGGCGATTTCTTCCCCACCTGCCCAATTAACGTAACATACCCCGAAAAATAAGTAATTTGCTTACGCAGCACTCAGAGGTCTTGAAGCCGGCCACAGTCCCACGAAGCTTCAAACGCATGTGAAACTGCACCTGAAGCAAGCAGAGTATAAAACAATTCGCAAAATGTTTCGCCTAGTCAGAGCCGTGACGTAGCACATGCTCGTACTGCTCAGTCGTGCCAAGACAATAAGCGGCTGGCACGCACGAAAGCATCTTCATTCTACTGGGAACACGAGCGCCATTTCTCGTGACAATATAATAATATAATAAAAGTGTCTGCAGCCTTCGCGTTCATGTGCCGTCTCAGCAATGTCGTGGAGGAAAGACCAAGCATGTTCACCGCAAAGTCTGACCAAGAACAGTGCTTAATAAAGGAATGACTTACTCCATACTTTGCAAGCGTAACGTCAACTCTGATTGGTCTACAATGCATGGCGGCTTTCCGTGAAGAAGTTCTCGTGTTAAAATAGCACATTGCGCTTTCGCTGACGGTCACACAGTTTCGCACTGCAGACGTAATTGTTTGCGGACGCATTGCCTGTGTGCTCAATGTTGGCCAACTCTTTACTTTGCGTAGGTGCCAAAGTGGTAGAAGGTGCTTAGGAGGCACAGATGTCTTCATATGTGTCATATGTGCGAGCAAATGTATTCGTCATTGTCTACTTGACGAAAGTTGTAAACGGCTGCAGGGACGCACTTCATTGTGTATCAGGGTAGTGCATAAATGTAAGCTTGCACGAGAACAATAATCTTATGTGTGCATATTGCTTGCCATTATGCGTTGCTTCTTATCGGTTCCCTACTTAACGACGAGACATTCCAGTATGACTGGTCGTTCATTTTACTTTCATCTTTTTACATCGCAACCAAAGCTTTTAAATCGCAGCCAGAAATGACAAATCAGGTGTCATTTACTGGCCCTATGTCTAAATTGCCTTCATACAGAATAAAAAATCGCATCATCCAAAGCAGGGGCAAGTGGTTACGCATCATTCAATGCGTGAAATGTAAAAAGAAAAACAAAGACAAACTCAATATGCTAAGAATGTCTTAAATACGTCGTTACCTCTTAAAGTAATGTGCATTACTTATCAGAAGCCATACTATCTTGCGGGCCGTCGACTACATTATAATCTTGCCACTTGGTATTACAAAGCGGTTGTTTAGAACCTGCTCTTTGATGTTGTAAAGGGGAGAATATCCATCTATAGTTTTAGCACTATAAGCTTTTTTGACGTTCTATACATACTGTATTACCTAGACAAGCGACAAGCACTTGAATGGAATGCATTATTCACTGCCGAAAAGCCACGCTGAAATTTTGTGCTGACGTGCTACGCAGTGAAAGTGAGGCAAACACCAGCTGACAATTATCTTGTGCTTGTTCAGATGGGAAATTTTTTTTTCCTTGAAAAGAAAACAAAAGCTACACTTTGTCTCCATGTCTTACTAACAAAGCATACTATGCAACCATATATAAGCTATGTTTTTACTTGAATCACGACAACGGGAAAAGGATCTGCAATATGAGTCCAAATGCTATTTTTCTTGGTTGGTCGCAAAATTCTGGCAATATTGGAGCTTGATTCTCTCCTGAAGTGTTTAAGCAATTTAAATAAAGAACATATAAACACATATTGTGAATATGTCATTACGGTGCAACGTCGTTATGAGCCAGTTCAGCGCTCGCCAAAGATGCAGATGACGAGTAAACATGAAGCATTTGCGCGTGGAGCTCAACAGCTATAATGCTTGACTGATGATCACATATGTGAATAAATATACATCTCGCCTCAATCCGAACATCACTCGCGATAGTATTAGAACTTTTTTATAAAAGCACGCTGAACATGAAGCATATTGAAAATTTTTGCTAAGGCTAGATGAAGGAGCCTAAAAGAAAACTGAACAAACGGTTCTAGTCTTTACGGGAAAAATTGTTGCGCGTAACCAGTTATAATATATGTCATTTAGCTCGATAAAGCGACTAAGCCTAAGCTGCCCGCAAGTGCACGCTACACTAGCACTTATGAGATACCGATGAAGCTCTCATCAGCCCAAGCGCACTCATCTAACAGCGGTGTACATAAAATGCTCCCGTCTTGTTTTCTGCGCCGGGATCAAGCTGGAAAGGCAGAATGCGTCATACGCGTATACCACCCAGACGTCAAAACACTCCCAATGTTCATGGTTACTTATGAAACAGCGCACGACGACAAGCACAAAAGGAACGATAGAGACATTACTGCACTGTCAACTAGTTTATTTCGCAGAAGAACATGATTATTATACGACAAGACGGTGTGCCACGTGTTACAAAGGCGTTCAGGCTACAGCATGTTTACTAAAAAGTACACTTCACAATTGTTTTAACTAATCAATACTTCGATAATGCAGTTATATTTTTTTATCGATTTGGAAAGCTTCGATAACTTCCCTCGTCACCTGATTCCTGTGACTGGGAACTATTTAAGTCTCAGAGAACAGCGGAGAGCAGCCACACTCTAAGCAATCCTGCCTTATGTGTGGGTAAGCATTATTAGCTAATGCACTCTTGTGCTCCTTCAGCTTTGTATTTACGCACCAGCCAGCTTGGGCGATGTACATATTTTCACATGACAAGGGCAAACAATATACTGTAGCCTGAACGTTATTGCAACACGTGGTATACCGTCTTGTTGTATATTAACCATGTTCTTCTGAGTAATAAAAATATTAACCATGCTCTTCTGAGTAATAAACTAGTTCAGAGTGCAGCGGCATCCCTATCGTTCATTTTGTGCTTGTCGTCTTGCGCTACTTCATAAGTAATCGTTAACTTTCACCAACTCACCTAGCTTTCGACATTACTGCTCGCCTAATGTATTCAGTGAAACATTCCACTAGGCGTCAGTTATAATGCACAGCCTACAAGATCATCAAATTCTCGTTGCAAGGCACTGAATAATATATTACAAGAAAAAAAGGGTAAAATGCCTAATTTTCTGTATCAATAAATAATCGTAATTCGCAGGCAACTACACCCTGAATTCTTCTGAAGTAGGTCTTATTTCATTTTGCGCAAAAAAAATTGTAATGCTCGAAACGTGTGCTTAGTTTATCTTTGGTTGCATAATTTTAAGGAAATAAAAATATCATCTTTTATGTTGGTGATGTATCGCGGCAAGTCGAATGCCTCGTCCAAAATCAAGGTGCTTTCCACAAATTGATTCATTACAGTCATCTGCAGCACATTGAGGTTAAGTAAAGCCATGCTGACTATGCAAAGTGTTCAAATCACTGAATACTCTTGCTATCGTTTGCTCACAAGTCGGCCAAACAAGCATAAACATAGAAGAATAAACTGAAGCTATCTCTTTGTACACGTTTTCCGTGCATTTTCCGGGAAAAGCATGAACATATTGCGTACACAAATGCAGTCGATACTGTTAAAGGGAATGTGATAGCTGCACACGTTGGTGTCCATACTGAACAGATAGTAGATATCCCTTCAATATGGCTACGCTGTGCAACAATGAAACGGAACCGAGAGCAAGAATACTGATACAGACCAGCCGCAAGATCGGTTTATCTGATTCAAGCAGGAATAAAAGCTAAACTTGAGCGTTACAGCAAAGTGTCGCAAATTATTTTTGTTCAAGCAACAATCAGTTTGGAATACATTTGAATGAAAACGTAGTCTCAATAAAGGCTATTTACCAGCACTCCTCTAGTAACTGTTTGTTTAACAAATTCATTAATTTACGACATAGTGCGATTCGCTAATCACCGTCCATGTCGCTGGCTGTTGTGCATACTTTACCGCCACAATCGGTGAATAAACCATGTTTAACGCCATCCGCGGCTCCACATATGCCTCCCGTAGCTTGTATAAACTACTTGAAATTCAGCCACATGAACACACTGTTAAGTGGAATACGTCAGCAGCACTTAATATTTTTTGATTTTCGTTCTTGTGGGGATTTTTCATTTTGATAATTATTAGCTGACAAGTTTCACCTGTGACCACCAACAAGCTGTTGTTTCACCAACAAGCCCACATTGCCACTCTTGTGACCACTAGGCAGTGGCGATCCCTACAACGGAAAGTATAGACAAACAACTAATTTTTTTCTCTAGTAGGTGGCTGAAATTTCGTTCTACTGCACGTCATGGGTCATACATGAAGAAATTCAAGGAAGATGACAGCCGATGCAATCGTCGCACTTCCTTGTTTAATTAAATTTCGCTCATTACAATGGCTCACGCGTATATGCCACTTGTCTTGAAGTGACTGCACATTGTCAATTTCAGCGGTGAATCTAACACATCGGGACGAGGCGAGCTTTGTTCGTCGGTAGCTTGTACTGCTTAATGGCCTACGCAAGCAGGTGTTCACAAGCGCATCATCTTCGCACTCGGTTCCCAATCATCGTCATCGCTCGCAATATAGGGGCCATCGTCAATGTCTTTTTCAACGTTTTCTTTGACGTCGGACGGCCTCTCCACCTCGATTTGACCCAGTAGGCAACAGATGGCAGCGCTGGACTCCAGTTCGGCGCCGATCTCTTGCAGCTTCGCTTCACCAAAGAGGTCCCGTATGGTGTACCTCCTGTAAGGCACGCCAATTTTATCTTTTTCAGTTTTTTACAGAAAGTAGTGGATTATGTACTTCAGCTACCACAGACGCTTCTCAACAAGTCGTGCTAAAGAGGTACGTAATAATAAGATGCCTTTCATGACGGCCTGAATGAACAAGCTCTCATCCACGCCTTAGTTTGTTACAATATATTGCTTGTAGACACATGACAATGTAGAGAGGAAGAAAAATTGGTGTGCCGCAGTGTGACGCTTTCTTTGTTAGAAAATCCGAGCGCGATCTGTTGGCGCTGAATATACGAGTGTTTTGAAGCTTCTCGTCATTCGCCTTCAATGTTCACAAACCTACTTACCACGTGCTGCTTGCAGACATAATAGTATTATGGTGCACTCCTGTCTTTGTGATGATTATTCTCAGCCTACTGCGTGCCCGGTGTAGGCCAAAGGCGTTTTCTAGTGGACTAAAACTCAACCACACCGGTGCAAGCTATTTGCACTCTATTCGTGCGACATTCTTGATTATGTCATCCTGTCTAGCACGCTACCCTCCGACCCTGCATCACCCATCTCGTCTTATAAAAAGTGATGCTTTCACTCCAGTATGTCTGCCCTGGGCCTCACACATTAGGGTCGATTCTTTTAAATAAATGTGAAGTTCTGTATCGCCTACGCCTTATGATTCCCTAATCCACTCTGCATGCCCTCTTGTTATGTTTTAGTATTACGCCTGTAATTATGACGTCAATTCATTATGGCTGAAATTCAAAAATACAATTCACGCCCGAAATCAGCTCTTTGTACCAGTCAAGTATCGATAAAACAATTCTGCGAATCCTTGGATAACGCGTGATAGCATTCACATTAAAAGAAAACTAAACCGTGCCAGGAAACAAATTAAGAATAACAGTAGTCAAAAACGTATCGCTGAAGTGGCAATGCTCTCTCGTGAACTTAAGAAAAAGATGAAGCAGGAACGTTTCAACTTCTATAACATCCGTTTGGGCACGCTGTTAAAGGAGGCACCAGCTAAGTTTTGGAGGACCATCACACCGAAGACCTCAAGTACTAATACATTTAACATAGGCAATGATTTCACATCCGATGCTGCTAAGATTTCTGATGCGTTCAACACCCACTTTGAATCCGTTTTTTCTAAAGATAATGGTAGCATACCCTTATTTGACAATTTTCAGACATTGCCTCCGATAGAAGATTTGGAAATAACAGAAAGTGGAATATTTAACCTCTTGCTTAATTTAGATGTGAAAAAGTCATATGGACCCGATAATATACCTAATGCATTCCTTAAACGATGCGCGGAGTGGTCATCTAAATTTTTATTAATTATTTACCGTACATCCCTTTTGACGGGTACTTTGCCTGTTGACTGGAGAATTTCCAAGATAAAACCACTGTTTAAAAATGGCGATAAGCAGCTTATTTCTAACTATCGACCTATAGCTTTAACATGCACGTGTTGTAAAATTCTCGAGCATCTTATTCATAAGCATATTACGCTCTTCTCGGAAAATTACTCAATATTAACACCAATGCAACATGGGTTCCGTCACGGCTTTTCTACTGTAACTCAACTGGTTGAAATGACACATGACTTCGCCGCAGCTATTAAAGAGAGAAAACAGATAGACGTAATTTTTTAGAATTTGCTAAAGCATTTGACAACATTTCCCATTCTAAATTGCTCATTAAACTGAATGCATTATTAAAAAACAGGAAACTGTGTAGCTGGATTAAATCGTATCTAACATTCCGGCAGCAATACGTTGTTTTTAAAGACACACCCTCAAACATGTTAACTGTTGGCTCAGGGGTTCCCCAGGGCTCCGTGCTTGGCCCGTTGTTGTTTTTGGTGTTCATTAATGATATTGTTGATAATTGCAGGGTTAAATTACGATTATATGCAGATTATTGTGCGTTGTATTCACTTATTCACACAGTTGAAGACCAAGTTAAGCTTAACACAGAAATTGAGAAACTCATGAAGTGGTGTAATTCTTGGCAAATGTGTGTAAACTATCAAAAAAGTGTGGCCATGTCGATAACAAATAAGAAGTGTCCCCTTGTTTACAATTATACAGCTGATGGAAATATCCTAAATCGAGTAACAGAGTACAAGTATCTAGGCTTGCATATATGTAGCAACCTCCACTGGGATCGACATATCGACTACATATCTAATAATGCAATGATGAAACTACATTTTTTGAGACGTTCTCTTCGCTATTCATCATACGACACTAAAATTCTGGCGTACAAATCTCTTATCCAACCCATTTCGGATTATGGAAACATTATCTGGGATCCTTACACCAATGTCAATATCCATAAACTTGATAGAATCCAAAACAAGGCTGTCCGATTATTTTCAAGAAATACGGCCCAACGTCAGTCTCTGAATTAGTTGCCAAAGCGGGATTCAAACGGACTTCAGAAAGAAATATAATTTCCCGTTTGTTGTTCTTCTTTAAGATAGTAATTGGTCGAATAAATAGTGCCACAGGTAAAGTTCTCTTCTGGTTACTCTACCAGACAACGTCACAAACTCACTGTCGTTCCTTTCCAGCCCAATAATAATACTTTCAAGTATTCCTTTTTCCGCGCACTGCAAAGAATGGAATGAGCTTGACAGCAAAATTATTGAAACAGACAGTATCGAGGCATTGAAAAATTTATATCTGACTAGTTTTTTCTTTTTTTTTTGGTGAAACATTTTTTATGTTGTTTGAAGTGCTTTGTTCTGTGTTGACTGCAGTATTGTACTGTTGATTTTGTTGTACTATGTACACCCACTCTGCTATGGCCTCATGTTGGGGCTAGCAGTATTGCTAAATAAATAAAATAAAAAGTAAAAAGAGTCATTACATGCTGCATGATCCTTACTTTCACTTTTCTGAACTTTTTACGCGACTCAGGTCGATACCTTCAATTACATGTGTAACTGTGTACGTGTCCATTGATACAACATACAAGTAGCAGTAAAGGCTATGATGCTCGTGTACCGGAGACATACAGACGCACCTCGCCAGGTAATATAAACTCGGAATAGCCAGCAATGCCTACACTGATCTGGCCGTAAAGCTTAAAATGAAAAGATAAATTTACCGTTTCTCGTTTCTTTATTGATGCTTGCCTATGCAGTAAACAGACATTTCCGTGGAGCACTCACTAGAGCTATAAGTTTGAGTAACTAATGATGTCTTGCGTACCTGATGACCCACCCCGATTCGGACGTGTGCTGTGCGAGACTGTACGCATGGTCTCGCGCCACTGCGTACCGTTGCTCGTCGGGCACGGTGACGTTGAGACCAAGCCGGATTTTCTCGGTTTCGTCGTCTGCAGAGCACACCATAAGCACAATGGCGACGTCACACCCAACGTGATCAGCACCGCGCTGCTGCATCGCATACGTAACACGAAGGGCACCCAGAAGCAGGTCGCATCCAAAAAGCCTGTGGAAGGAGAGCGAGAGTGCGTATGCTGTTAACTACTGTCAAGCAGCGTTGCAAGGTTTATCTACCTTGTGCCAGTTAGAATGCTTTTTTAAGGCCGATGCAGGTAAAAAAAAACGAGTTGGCTACTTGGCTAATTTTTGGTCACATTGTTGTATTATTCGTCTGAGCGAATCAACAATATTTAATGATATCGCAATTGCTAGATTTTGACTATATGGGGTAAAAAGTAGTAACCGAATCGCACTTCTACAGTTCTTTAAATGAATTTGGCTTTTTTGATTAGGCAGAAAATTGATCTAAACTCAAAATAATGAGTGTATGGCCTAATTGCAAGGACCAGTCAGTGAAAGGAATCACGTCATAAATACTACAACAGCTGCGTGTTACATAATCTGCCAGTCAAGTTAGCTTTACACGGAAAAAGGAATGGTCGTTGGGTACGTGGCGGGTACAAAAAAAAATGTTGTATGGGGCCTCATTATGAAAACCACGTGGGTCCTGTGGGTTCTGGTAGTGGGCCCCTGTCGTAAGGCCCATCGTCCAATAGGTCAGATGAAGCACTCGTAAGAACAACAAAGATTTACTTACACGGTCAGTAACTGAGAAATCGAAAGACGGAGATCAAGTGACGAAATGGTCACTGGAAAACAGTGAACTGCTGAACTGACTAGAACTGAAACAAAAGGGCTCCCGCTTAATTATATAGCGCTGCCTTGCCAACCCTGGGCGCATTGCCGCCGCTTTAGCCAACACAGCGCTCGATGGTCTAGGTGGTCTAACCACGAAGGCGGACAAATACACGACAAAATGCACGTGCACGGAGATGGCACAGTCTAAACAATGTCTAAGCATGGTCACGAACGCACAACACCCACGTTTTGCACCCGACATCACAATTTTGCGCACGTTCGATGAACTTAGATGTTCCAAGAATTTTCTCGGCAGATAGGGTGATGGTCGGAAAGCCCAGCTCTCGGCACACGTGCAAAACTTGCCTGTCGTCGTTTAGATAGGACAATGTCGTGACCTGACAGGTTATTGTCAAACATTCATTCCATTTAGCTGATGGTGTGGAGAGAGTGGGAATGAGGAGAGGTTGACTAAGCTCTCGTCGTTTGCTGGAAGAGCAAACCTCTGGGACTTCACTTCTCCTCGAAAGGTGCAGCTGCAACCGATTTTGTTCAAGCTTCCAGCCCAAGCAGCAAGTACCACGCTGCTTCAAGTCTCTACGAATCCATGGTGGTTTCGAAAATGGCGCAGTACCCATCCCTCCTTCCCTTGCCTGAAACGCCTTGTATAGAGTCTAGTTCACAATGACCTTTTCTTCTCGTGCGCTTCTCAGCGCCCAAACGGTCCTGGGACCC
Organism: Rhipicephalus annulatus; assembly: GCA_013436015.1. Lineage (NCBI taxonomy): Eukaryota > Metazoa > Arthropoda > Arachnida > Ixodida > Ixodidae > Rhipicephalus > Rhipicephalus annulatus. Next base: position 1,219 of record WOVY01007811.1, on the reverse strand, counting down.
CTCGTTTACGCTTGCTAGAGAGGAAATCAACCTGTCTCTATGGCGCAGCATCCTTGCCTGGAATGCGTTCAAAACTTTTCGTCGGGTTCACAGCCACGGAAGGAAATTCAATACTGATCACGGTCGTAACACCACCTATTGCTCAATGCGGCTTTAACCTCCAAAAGAAAGTGAAAATCACCCGTAGGGGCTCCGCATCACAAATGCACTGGACTCGTCTACATCAGAAGTGCAGCATCCCAAGAACTGTTTACGTGATTTTTTAAAAGGTGTGAATTCGCACTCTAGAATACTCACTGATTGGCCTTTGTAAACAAGCGAAAATTAATTGACAATATGACTAGATTTTTTGCTTCAACCCTTGAAACTCAAAGGGCATAATTTGCTAGGCCAGACAACCGTACAGTATGCTCATTTTTATTGTCGTTACTGTTAGTCCTTCGCAAAACAACGCGAAGAGACTGCCACATTTTGCAACAACGCAAGAACTTCGCCATCCTGCAAGAAATGATCGTTGAATGAACATTGTTTAGACCTGAGCAACTCTGATACGAGGTGTTTATGCCGTTCATACACTTGGCTCTTTTGGCTACTTTTACACCCAATGGCAACAGTTGCTTTTCGCAAGGTTTTTTAGGACCGAAGCTTCTTAGGGCATATGGCTAGACCCTCGCTGTTGTAGTCACTCCTATATGCTGAGGGCTGACTAGATGGCACTGCGGCGCTTACTCAGCTGGTACTCGAATTGCTCTTAGATGGCATTGGGGGCGCTCGCTCCACTCCGATGCATTGGAGACGCGTGCTTGGCGCGCTTCTCTTTCGCCGACCATCACTGGTCTTCTGCGCCTCACAATGAGCTACGAACACAAGGCGGTGTAGTGGAGAGCTTAGAATGCCGCTGCAGTGCGATCTCGCCTTCAAGCGCTCTCGCAACGGCTGCGAAAACGTGCACAAAGGCAAGCGATCCCGAGTGGAGAGCCCAGCAAAGCATTGCCCATACATCATCATTCATTCCGTGAATATGCTATAAATGTTTCATCTTCGGGCATTTTTTGTTTTCCACATGGCAACCTTGCTGCCAAGTCGTTGCTTATTTATGGCAAAAGCACAACTATATGGCAGCCATTGACCACAAGTAACTTCAGCTCTTCTAACCTCTCACTGCACTCTTCAGAATGAAAAAAAAAATACTGGCATTTGGTATTGGTGGCGTCATTTT
>WOVY01007810.1:0-37079 GCA_013436015.1 Rhipicephalus annulatus | reverse complement strand
CATATTTTATTTATTCATATACCCTAAGGGCCCATTTGGGCATTACATAGGGGGGGGGTAGTTACAATAAAGCAACATAATACAACATACAGCAGGGTTATGTTCACAAAAGAAATATTTACAACACAGAACACGCAAAAATAAAAAGGTAAATGCAGAAAGCAAAATCTCGGATCAAGAAAACAAAGTAATGTAATACAACACTCAATAAAGCGTAAAACGAAGTTTGCGATAACTGATGTATTATTGGCACTAGAATAAACAAAAGAAAGCCACAAAATATCACAGTTCTACATTCCACAACTCCTTTAATTTGCTAACAAATATGTCGTGATCACGCACAGTTACAACATCTCTTGGTAGTTTATTCCAGTGATAAATTGCAAGAAACAATGGTGAGTCACGAAGGAAGTTAGTACGGGCTAACATGGGTTGCACTTTGTAACATGATCCACACGTGGAAAAATGCGATGAGCTGGTTTAATGTGTGAATGTAGGAAAGATGACTCACTGAAATAAAGCCTGTGGAAATGAGACAGTAGTGCGATAAGCCTACGTTTTTCTAGAGTAGGTAATTTCAATGAAGTTTTAATTGCTGTTATGCTGTATAGCCGAGAGTATTTTCCTGTGATAAAGCGGGCTGCTTTGTTTTGAATGGCCTCAAGTTTATGAATAAGGTATTGCTGGTTAGGATTCCAAATTAGGGGGCGTATTCCATTTTTGAGCGAACTAAAGTTGTGTAAGCAAGAAGTTTGGTGGACTGGTTGGCAGAGTGCAAATTTCGTTTAATGAATCCTAGAGCTCTTAAAGCCTTACTGGCTATTGCCTCAACATGAGCATTCCATGAGAGGTTGTGTGTAAGATGAACGCCTAAGTTTTATTGTGGGTCACACTTTCGACTAGCCTATTGTTTATCATATAAGAATGCAGCTCAGGTTTCGTAGTTCTTGTAAATGAATGTACTTCGTTTTGAAACATTAATTTCCATTTGCCATTGGTAGCACCAGCGGGTAATTTTGTCAATATCAGACTGCAGCGCACTCACATCAATATGGTTAGTAATTTGTCTGTAAATTACACAATCGTCTGCAAAAAGTCTGATTGAGACGACAATTGGTTACTTATATCATTAACGTAAATTAGGAATAGGATGGGCCCCAGCACGGTACCCTGCGGAACACCTGATTTAACCTTTACTAATGGAGACAAGGTAATTATTAACAAAAAACAGACTGATAGCGATCAGACAAGAAGTTAGCAATCCATTACAGATTTTAGGGTTGATGTTGAGGGCGCTCAGTTTCATATTTAGAACGGTTATGGGGGACCTTGTCGAAGGCTTTGGCGAAATCTATAAATAGAGCATCAATGTCTGTTTTATTATGTATCGCTTCGTGAATATCGGTTATTAGTTTCAAATAGTTGAGTTTCGCATGAAAAGGCCGCGCCGGAAACCATGCTGACTTGGTAAGAAGAACTTGTTTTTTAGTGAGATATGTCATAACTGCAGATGATATAATGTGCTCTAAAAGCTTACATGGTATGCTTGTTAGTGAAATTGGTCTATAGTTACAAAGCATAGAGGAGTTACCTGATTTAAAGATAGGAGTGATGTGGGCAATTTTCCCAGGCGTCTGGTACGCTACCACTATCAATAGATTGCTGAAAAAGAGCAGCTAGAATGTGAGAAATTACAGGCTTTGTTATTTTTAGTATTTTAGTGCAGATGCCGTCCGGGCCAGGTGCTGAACTGTTTGGGGAGCCTTTCAATAGCTCGTTCAATACCTTGATGTGAAATATTTAAATCGTCCATGACCGAATCTAGAGTCGTGAAATTAAGTTCAGATGGAACGGGATTTTCTTCTGTAAATACTGAACCAAAAAAATCATTTAGTTCCGTTGCAACACATGATGGCGAAAGAAGTACACCATCTTGGAAATAGACACTTGTGATGACGAAGATGGTTTGGGGTTGATTACCTTCCAAAACTTTTTTGTATTTTCCCTTAAGAGCGTGTTTATATCATTGTTAAAGAATTTGTCTTTGGCTGCTTCGATTACTGTTTTACATTGTTTGGATTGTTCACGGTAACGTTCCCAATCACTATCGGACCCAGACTGCTTTGCTTTCGAGTAAAGTCTTTTTTTTTATTTATGCAGCGTTTGACATGCAAGTTGAACCAAGCGCTCTGAGTTGACGCTATCACTTCAATTTTAGGGATATACTTTTCCTTTAGTTCGGTGAGCTGAGACTGTACGAGATGCCAGTTTTCATTAGTTGTGCGCAGTGACAAGGTGCGCAAAAATTCTAAAGAAAAAAGACGACAGCTGATTTATAATCATATCAACGTTAGCCCGCGTGTAGTTGTAGATTGTTTTCCTTGGATTTTCTGGCTTTTCGTTCTCCAAGGTATATTCACAATGAAGCACATTGTGATCACTGATATTATCTAAAACATTCACAAGTACATGATCGGGCTTGGTAGTCAATACAAGGTCTAGAATAGCATCACCGCGAGTCGGCAGGGCTACCATCTGTGTCAAATTGAACAAAGCAAGTACCTCAAGAAATTCCTGACGGTCAGACCTTCCTGCACCGCCTTCGGGTTTATTTTTTATTTACACCTCTAACGTGAGTAATACTGATGTAATTAAAATTTCAATGATTCATATGGAGGAGAGTTTTGATGTAGTGTTAACATCGCTATTTCAACAATCTTCTAGTTACGTAATCGTTTTCTGTGAAGTGACACGAAGTATGAAAAAACACGTTGCTTTACACCCCCCCCCCCCCCGGCGAAAGGTGGGAGTCTAGTCTTGACTTGCTAGCTCACACCAATATTGTTTGATGGCGCTGTCTCCTGGTACTCGCTGGATTCAAGTCACGTGTTTGGGATAGTTTGCAATCTTTATCTGGCAGACAAACGCGGACAAACGCGGACAAACGAACTCTGACAGCCCTAAGCAAATTGCAGTCTAGCGTTAGTCGGCCCTGCAGAAATACCAAAAGCAACGCTGCCTGCAGTTAGCTTCGATAAATATGACATCCATGTTGTAACGCGAGTTCCGGGGTTACGTCAGACAGTGGGCTGAGAGCGTAGTCACTCAATGAGATGACAGAAAGACCAAAGTCAACACTGCCTGCAGTTAGCTTCGATAAATATGACGTCCGTGTTGTAACGCGACTGCCGGGGTTACGTCAGACAGTGAGCTGACAGCGTAGTCTCTCAATGGGATGACAGTGCGTTGTCAACGTGCATAACATGGTTGATATAGGCATGGGAATATATAGAGAAATTGCACAGAGATGTCAATAAACCTGTAGGTCTTGACTAAAAGTGCGACATAAACAGCTCCTCGCTGAGTGCTACGCATGAAGTAGATTCCCAGAACGCGTAATATCGGTCAGAATTTTGTAGCTATACGCTGTCTCGAAGGCTGACCCGGGGTGCTCTGAAAGAAGGAGTGACAGTGCTGAATGCATTTCTGCCTTGCGAGGCTTCGGGTTACCTGCAAGACCGCACTACCGGTCGGCTGTAACTGGGCGCCATGAAACACTGGTGTTTCTTTAAAAGTGTAGGCTCAGATTACAGCACGTACTTAAGAACGACAGTTGCTTAAGATCTCTCTGCTGCGTCGGCCGCTGCTGCTGCTGCTTTTGCTGCTGTTGCTACTGCTGCTACTACTACTGCTGCTGCGACTGCTGCTACTACTACTGCTGCTACTGCTACTGCTACTACTACTGCTGCTACTACTACTGCTACTACTACTGCTGCTACTACTACTGCCACTACTACTGCCACTGCTGCTACTACTACTGCCACTGCTGCTACTACTACTTGCCACTGCTGCTGCTGCTGCTGCTACTACTACTACTACTACTGCTACTACTACTACTACTACTACTGCCACTGCTACTACTGCTACTACTGCTGCTACTACTACTACTACTACTACTACTACTACTACTACTACTACTACTACTGCTGCAGCTGCTGCTGCTGCTGCTACTGCTGCTGCTGCTACAACTACTGCCGCTGCTGCTGCTGCTGCTACTACTACTACTGCTGCTGCTGCTGCTGCTACTACTACTACTACTACTACTACTACTACTGCTGCTACTACTACTACTACTACTACTACTGCTACTACTGCTGCTGCTGCTGCTGCTGCCACTGCCGCCCGCCGCCGCCGCTACCACTACCACTACCACCACCACTACTACTACTACTACTACTACTACTACTACTACTACCACTATTACTACCACTACTACTACCACTACCACTACTACTACTACTACTACTACTACTACTACTACTACTGTTTCCAGAGTTTAATCTGTTTCTCAATAGAGAGATATATGGCTTTTGCGTCGACATTTAATCGCAGTATTTCATACGCAAGCACAACACTAAGAAATTACTGATTCCTTTGGCATATTTAGCATGTTCTGGTTCTTTACGCCCCCGTGTGCCCTTGTGTGCCTTTATCTCAGCAGGTCTAGTGGTTATGCAGGAACAGTATATAAGGTTGTAGTGTTACCATCACCATCATCATTTCTCAATCACCGCGCCTCTCGCACAGCTGATGCTAGCTCGAGCTGCGCGAGGATTAGAATGTAGCGCCATCATCATCATCACCATTTCTTCATCACCACGCCGCGCCTCTCGCGCAGCTGATGCTAGCTCGAGCTGCGCGGGAATTAGAACGAGCTGACACGCCTGGCGTGGCGGACGCTGGTAGCCGACGTGGCTCTGCTTCAGGCCTGGAATAAAGTGGCGAGATCGGCACGGCCCCATTGGCCGCCTTCGACGTCATCTCACGTCTCTCTCTTCTCTCGTCGCTACATTGGTGACCCGGAGAACACGCCCGTCGCCGAGCGGCCCGCTGCCATGTTCCCGCAACTCTGCCCACCAGTGCCGCCGTTCCAATCGACCTACCCCAAGGTATGGTTCATGCAGCTCGATGCCGTTCTGGCGTTGAATGGCGTCACGAACCCCGCCCCTGATGCACGCCATTCTTCAAGACGCCCTTCCGGTAGAGTTGCGTCATCTCTCTGGCACTTCAACCTCCAGCCAGCAGCCATACGATGACCTCTGCTCGGCGGTGCTTGCCAGATATGGCCTCACCTACCAACCGCTGCCATTCACCCGCGACTTACAGGTTTCGTCTGCGTCGCAGCGTGCGGTACCCTCCGGCACGAAAGTCTTCACTGACCGGGACCTAACTTCCCCGACTACGTCTCCTACAACATCTCGTCCAGCCACTATCAACGCGAGTCCCGCGTACGAATGCCCATCCGACGAGGTTCAGAACATTCGTGCTGCACACGACCAGTCAGCCACGAAATCCGACGAGCTTCTTCAATACATTCCTGTAGCCAACAACCGGGTCACCACGAGGTGAATTTTTTCGAAGTCGTCAGCCGATTGTCCCTCGGGCACTCTTGACACCCGCATGTCTTCTCTGGCCTACACAGACCACGATTTCTCAGACATGTCAGACTCCACGACGGCTTCATCGCCGCATGCCCCGGAGTCTGCCAAGACTACGGATATCCTCACGCTCACTATTCGCCCCTTGGTCACGGAGACTTCAGCGTCGACGATGTCCGAAGGCGCCTCCCCACACACCTCGACGCTCTCTGCATCCTGCCAGCAGCGACCATCTTTAGCCCCGCAGTCTCCCGCAGCCGAAGTTAAAGTCATAAGCCGTCAACCACAGCCAAACTTCCGAGAGGCTGCGACTATGACTGACGCAGCTGAGGACGACGTACCTGGCGCGCCTATGGCACTGCAGACTACATATGCCACACATGCTGTAGAGGTTTTCATCGATCATGCAGACCTGTACACCAACCCTCATGCGCGGAGAACCGATGGTCTTTCAGGTGTGCCACCCGATCCTCCATCAAAGCTCACGTCTTCTGAGCTTCACAACTATCCCCCAGAGCATTCGGCGCCGGATGCAGTCCGCCACACAGGCTCGTTGGTAACAACAGTAACGACGTGCGGTCCAACTGCATATCTGCCGCCCTTGAGGGTATGCCAACGAAATCATCACGTTGGGCATAATACAGAGAGGCCCTTTTTCAAGCCTCTCGCTAAACAGTCATATGTTGCAGCCTTGGTCTTCAAGACGGCGCAAACACCTACAAGGTTTTCCCGACGCATGGGCCAACCACTTGCCGTGCACATGACTAGCCGCAATGCACGGCGTTTCCGCATCCGTCGACTCGGCCACACGCCTCGGCATGCCGGTCGCAGTGCTACGCGGAGACCGGTGTTTCATGGACAGAGACGTCCGAACCAGCACGCCCGCGACGCTGCTCCTTGTCGACAGCATGCACGGCACCGTGTGCGCTGTCCAAGACCCCGCTATGGCTGGGAAACTTCAGTGCTCGGTCATCAAGGGTGCGTTCCGATCTTTCACACTATTTCGCCCACATTGCCGGCGCGAGCTCTTCAGCGCCTGTCCACAGTTCCAGCTGTGGGCACGTTTGTCAGCCGCGTCTACTCGAAACGGCGGGTGCGCATTCGAATGGTCCCGCCGCGTAAATGTGGGATGGACGTGTCTATGAACACAGCGACCCGGCACTTCCTTCTTCGTCCCTCGCGCTTCTCCCAGAGTCACCCACCGGAGACACACTGCCTACTGATGGCTCATAAACGTTGACAACCTGGACTGGCCAAATGAACACTTTATGCATTGCCGTTCATGTATATAGCATTTGTCACTCTCTTTATTTTTCACATGCCTTCAAATCGCGCAAAGCGCTAGGGGGGGAGCCCTGTAGCGCCATCATCATCATCACCATTTCTTCATCACCACGCCGCGCCTCTCGCGCAGCTGATGCTAGCTCGAGCTGCGCGAGAATTAGAACGAGCTGACACGCCTGGCGTGGCGGACACTGGTAGCCGACGTGGCTCCGCTTCAGGCCTGGAATAAAGTGGCGAGATTGGCACGGCCCCATCGGCCGCCTTCAACGTCATCTCACGTCTCTCTTCTCTCGTCGCTACAAGAACAAGCTAGGCACTTGGTGTGTCGGACGTGGACAGCCACCACGGCTCCGCTACAGGCGTGTAATAAAGTGGCGAGAGAACGACATGACCACGTTGGCCGCCGTCTCGTCTTCGTCTCTCGCTACATTGGTGACCCGGAGAACACGCCCTTCGCCGAGCGGCCAGCGGCCATGTTCCCGCAACTCTGCCCGCCAGTGCTACCGTTCCAATCGACCTACCCCAAGGTATGGTTCATGCAGCTCGATGCCGTTCTTGCGCTGAATGGCGTCACGGACCAGCCGCTGCTGCATGCCATTCTTCATGACGCCCTTTCGGTAGAGTTGCGTTATCTCTCTGCCACTTCAACCTCCAGCCAGCAGCCTTACGATGACCTCTGCTTTGCGGTGCTTGCCAGCTTATGGCCTCACCTACCACCCGCTGCCGTTTACCCGCGACTTTCTGGTTTCCCTGCGTCGCAGCGTGCTGGACCCTCTGGCCCGAAGCTCTCATCTGACCGCAATCTAACTTCCCCGACAACGTATCCCTCCACCTTTGGTCCGGCCACTAGCGCAGTGATCCTCGCACCCGGTCACAGATCCCACGAGGTTCTTGAAGTCGTTCCTGCTGCCGACAACCTGTCCACCACAAAGTGCGTTTTTTCGAAATCCTCAGCCGATGGTCCTCCTGGCACGCTTGCTACCTGCACGTTTGCACAAAAGCGACGGCACGCGACAGCGTGGCCCCACCAGACTCCATGACGACCACCTCGTCGCCCGCCTCGGAGCCTGGCACAGGTGACCTTTCGCCCGTTATTGATTTCCCCACATCGAAGCTTTCGCCTTCAACAACGTCCGATAAACGAGACTTAACCTCTCGTCTGGCCACTAGCGACGCGTGTCTTGCACCCGACTTCCCATTCGCCAGGGTTCTCGACATTTGGGCTGAATGCAACCAGTCAGCCACGAGGTTTGTGTTTTCATTGTCCTCGGCCGATGACACTGCAGGCATGCTTACCACCGGCTCGTCTCCGCCGACCTCCATGGCTCACAACACGGCTGACACGTAAGGTTTCATGACGGCAACATCACCGAACGCCCTGGTGTCTACCACGACTATGGGCATTGTCACGCCCGCTATTCACGTCCCGGTTGCGGAACCATCACCCTCCCCGATGTCCGAAGGCGACTGTCGGCCAGCCTCAATGCTCTGCACGTCCTACCAGCAACGACCACCATCGTCCTCGCAGTTTCCCGCAGCTGAAGGTAAAGCCACCAGCCATCAACCACGGCCAACCTTCCAAGACGCTGCGACTATGACTGACGCGATAGAGGACGACGTGCCCAATCCGCTTCAGACAGGGCTCACCAGGCATACCACGCCTGCGGTGGAGCAATCTAGGGAGTGTTGTCTAGAGGCAGCCATCAATTATGCAGACCTGCACGCCACCCTCGTGCGCGGACTACCGGAGGTCATTACACGAGCACAGGTGTCCCATCCAATACTCCGGGCGAGCACACGCTGACTGGGTTCCACCACCACCATTCCCTGGAGCCTTTGCCTCCGGACGGCAACAACCAGATGTGTGTCCAACAAGGCCAGCTCGTGTGTCACAACCGCGACGACGCTCATACCTCATACGTGTCTACCACCCATTACCCTACGTCGGCGACGACAACGTGCTGGGCGTCACACATTGCGGCAACTTTTGAGCCGCCTTGCTACGCAGCCACGAGTTGCTGTCACAGCCCTGAAGACGGCGCAAGCACCTTCTCGGCCTATCCGACGCAAGGTCCCACCACTAGTCGTGTACCCGACTAGCCACCGTACACTTAGCGGCATTGTTAGGACACGTTCCTGCGTGCGTCAGCACGTCTATCTATACCGGCACGTCAGGTGCCGCTCGACTTTGAGGTCTGTGTTGCGTCTACCCTAACGTCAAAACCCGCACTGCCGACCCTCTGCCGACGTTAGCAGCATGACCTCGCGACATACGGTCCACTCTCGGCCTGTCCGACCAGGTCATCGTGAGACCCGCTTGTCGGCAACCACAGCGACCCGGCACTTCCTTCTTCGTCCCTTGCGCTTCTCAGAGTCGCCCACCGGAGAAACACTGCTTACCGATGGCCTATAAACGTTGACAACCTGGACTTGCCAAATGAACACTTTATGGATTGTCATTCATGTATATAGCATTTGTCGCTCTCTTTCTTTTTGATACGCCTTCAAATCGCGCAAAGCGCTAGGGGGGGGGGAGCCCTGTAGTGTTACCATCACCATCATCATTTCTCAATCACCGCGCCGCGCCTCTCGTGCAGCTGATGCTAGCTCGAGCTGCGCGAGGATTAGAACAAACTAGGCACTTGGTGTGTCGGACGTGGACAGCCACCGTGGCTCCGCTACAGGCGTGGAATAAAGTGGCGAGAGCACGACACGACCACGTTGGCCACCGTCTCGTCTTCCTCTCTCGCTACAAGGTCAAGATGTGCGCTGACTGAAGGAAAGTCAATGTGCGAAGTGGTTGAATGAGCTTTCGCACTTACGTAAACTCCGGTGTGATGCTGCAGAAGCTCCTCCTAGATTGAAAAATTAAAAAAAAAACATATAAAGATCTAATGAATAAACGAGACGTGGCTTCGTCGAGAAGGTAAATGTTGAGAGAATTTGGAAACCAGCTCGCCCTAGTTACTATAATTACGCCTAGTACAATGGAAGGCTTGAGCAACCTAGCTACCCTGGATTAGCTAGGACACAAACAGTTCTGGTGTGACCTAATTAGCCCTGTGCGTCTGACGGAAGCTCCCCACAGTTTTTTAGATATGGAATTTTGTGGCCATGAGACTCGCTCTTCGTTTCCGCTACAAAGATACCCGTTTGCTGTAGTCTCTATAGGAATACAGTTGGCGGTGAAAATTGTCATCTGATGTTGTGGTATAACCTTCACTTGTCGACAGCCAATGAAAAAAAAAGTAACGCATCATTTATATCCACTGCTATGCATCCGTGTCAGTTTTACCAGCTGGTCTAAGGTGGAATACAGGTACACGGTATACCATTTATGGGATCGCATGTGCGTAACCATGGCTTTATCTTGAGGCACACCATAGTAGACGGCTCCGACCTTTAGGACCACCTGAAGCTCTTCGGCGTGCAAGGCTACATTTGAGTAGACCATCCTCGAACGTTTCGCCTCCGTCGAGATGCGACTGCTGCTGTCGGGATTGAAACCGCATATTTTGGGTCAGCAGCAGACCACCTTGAACACTGTACTACCGTAGGAGCTAATACGATACTTAAAAAGGAAGCGTTCTGATGTCATGATGATCTCGCATTTCAATAGCTGGTTAGTTCACATGAACGAAGCCATCCGCTTCCACCTCTTTTTCTACGCAATGACAAACAAGCCCATCTAATATGTTCGGTCGCTGAGGGGGACAAACTCACGAGTGAAGAAATGCGACTGAAGAGCTGATATCTGAATACGTCTGTTACCGTATACATGCCACGAATTCTTCGAGAGGCGTATTGTGTAAATATATTGAACTGAAACGCCCTTTAGGTAGTCACTGATTGTGCATTTTGTATTCTTGTAGAGCGTAAAAATAATTACTTTTAGGTATTAGCTATTTTTATATAAGTGGGCACGGCGGACCATCAGCAGGCATGTGGCTTAACAAGCCGCTCTTCTGCTTTTCCCAGGTTTTTCTACTTGGTCTTGCCGGTGCGTTCGTTCAACCGGATCTTCACACTGGTTTCGTGTTTAATCATGGACTGTCCACGTGGCTGGTGCCTTGTCACTCATGCCGTCAGCGACTGGAAAAGCCAACTGCGCAGACTCCGCACCACGTGACGTCAAGTTCGACACCTTTAAAACTCGGCCTCCAGGATTTCGTCTTCAGTGGGCACGGCGGACCATCAGCAGGCATGTGGCTTAACAAGCCGCTCTTCTGCTTTTCCCAGGTTTTTCTACTTGGTCTTGCCGGTGCGTTCGTTCAACCGGATCTTCACACTGGTTTCGTGTTTAATCATGGACTGTCCACGTGGCTGGTGCCTCGTCACTCATGCCGTCAGCGACTGGAAAAGCCAACTGCGCAGACTCCGCACCACGTGACGTCAAGTTCGACACCTTTAAAACTCGGCCTCCAGGATTTCGCCTTCAGTGGGCACGGCGGACCATCAGCAGGCATGTGGCTTAACAAGCCGCTCTTCTGCTTTTCCCAGGTTTTTCTACTTGGTCTTGCCGGTGCGTTCGTTCAACCGGATCTTCACACTGGTTTCGTGTTTAATCATGGACTGTCCACGTGGCTGGTGCCTCGTCACTCATGCCGTCAGCGACTGGAAAAGCCAACTGCGCAGACTCCGCACCACGTGACGTCAAGTTCGACACCTTTAAAACTCGGCCTCCAGGATTTCGCCTTCAGTGGGCACGGCGGACCATCAGCAGGCATGTGGCTTAACAAGCCGCTCTTCTGCTTTTCCCAGGTTGGTGCCTACTCCAGTAGAACTAAGAGTGATTACCGATGTCTTCTGGTCTTGCCGTGCCCGCAACAGTGTCTCACACTTTTACATGATGTATATTGCGTATGCACGCTACTTTTGTGCGGGGATGTCGAGACGAACCCTGGGCCAGTTATAGAGGATCAACTTAAGCAACTCTTGGCCGGTCAAAACAAAATCTCTGAAGATATAGCTGCTCTGAGGACTCAGCAAGATAACATGCAAATGCTTCTTACCAGCCTAAATGCGAGGTTTGCTGAATTGGAACAGCGAACTGCTCAAATTGACACTTTAGAACAAACTATAGTTTCTCTTGAGGCAAAGATCACCGACTTGGAAGACCGAAGTAGACGATCCAATTTATTAGTTTTTGGCGTACAGGATGACCCGACTGAAACTGCAAATGATTTGAAAGATAAAGTTCTCACGAAAGTTTTTTCTGGTAAACTTGGTGTCCCATGCAAATCTGTCGGCCGGATTCACAGGTTAGGCAAGCCTGGCAAGGATCGCCCGATTATAATTTCCTTCCAAGATTTTAATGAAAAAGAACTCATCCTAAAAAACGCTCATAAGCTGAAAGGAACGCAAATATCAGTCCAAAGTGACTACTCTAAACAAACACTAAGGAAGCGCAAATTATTGTGGGAAAGTGCTAGAAATGAAAAATTGCAGGGAAAGAAAGTTCATCTTTCAAATGACCGGCTGCGGGTTGATAAAGAAACGTACATTTGAGACGACAAAAAGAACTGCAGAGTAAAGCTAGCCAATTTTCAGAGTGGATTAGTGGCCCCTTGACGAAAACCGCCTGAAGAGAAAGAGTTTCGGCTGTTGAATTTAAATGCGCGAAGTATTGCAAATAAATCTGAACAGCTTGAGGCTATCACCCTGGCTAATAACCCACATGTGGTAATTATTACGGAAACCTGGCTGCGAAGTGAAATTTCGGATGAAGACGTTTTCCCCCCATCTTATCGCGTTTTCCGACGAGATAGGCCGTCAAGGGGGGGAGGCGTCGCTGTCTTGGTCAAAGGAAACATTGATGCCCATATTCTCAGTCAAATCGACAAACGTGAAAGCATTGCAATAAAACTGTTGTTTCGGCAGATCATTTTTGTTATTCGCGGTTTATCGCCCTCCTGACTCACCACCTCAATTCTTAAGCGATCTCAGAAACCACATGTTAACGTTCAAACAAGAAAATATATTCCTTGTGGGCGATTTCAATCTACCGGAAATTGATTGGAACCGTCCTTCCCCGTCCCCTGTTCATTGCACAAGCTCCTCACATTTGCTTGATATAATGCTAACCCACAATTTGCACCAAATAGTAAAACAACCTACACGTATTCAGGGTGCTTCTGCGTCTATTCTTGATCTTGTGTTTGTCAGTCAATCAATTGAAACTTTTAGAATGTCTGTGGAACGTGGCCTATCAGACCACGATATGGTTGTGTTTTCTTTTCCTGTGAACGCTAAGTATGAAACGCCTCGTGAAAAAAAAAACTGTTGTAAAAGATTTCTCGTGTGCCAGGGATGAAAGTGTGCTTGACTATTTCGAAATTTGTCTGAGTGATTTTAATGACTCTGATACTGCTGACTTATGGACGAGGTTTAAGGAAATATGTACTTATTGCCTCAATAACTTTATACCAAACAAAGTTAGGAAAACTCGTAAAAACAATCCCTGGATCACGCGCGATGTCTTGCATGCGAAAAGAAAAGTCAAGCGTTTGAAGCGTAAAGCTGCCTGTCCAAGTATTATCGGTGTTGTGCAGTCTAACCTCAAAAATGCCGTGGTGTGCGCAAGGCGACGTTATTTTGAACAGACCCTGCCAGACTTTATTCGCTCTGCTCCGCATAAATTTTGGACTTTCCTGCGCAAAAAGAAAAAAAACAATTCAACCAATGCTACATGAGGGTGTCGCCATCACTGATAAGCATAGCATTGCTGAAAACTTCAATAAGTATTTTCATAGCATTTTTCTTAAATCTGATGATGCAATGCCTTGCTCCGTATTATCTTCCGCAAGCGAAGCTGATATTGTCTCACAGCCTGGCGTATTTTCCATGTTGTTGAACCTCAAAACGAAAGCGTCAACCGGTCCTGATGGCATTCCGAATATTTTTTTGCGCCGCTATGCTGAAATCATATCCCAATTTTTAGTAATCATTTTTCGAGCATCTCTTTTGTCTGGTGTTGTACCTGAGGATTGGAAATTAGCCCGCATAGTTCCAGTATTTAAAAAAGGCGACGAGACGCTGTTTACTAATTACCGTCCAATCTCTCTGACTTCTTCTTGTTGTAAACTTCTAGAACACATTATAGCCGACTACATTATAAATTTTTTAAAACAAAAAAAAAACTTATTATCTGACTGTCAACATGGCTTCAGAAAAGGATTTTCCGTGGTCACGCAACTCACTTCTATTGTTTATGACTTTGCTAGCATTCTTCATAAAACTGGTCAAGTTGATGTTATCTTTCTAGACTTCCATAAAGCCTTTGATTTAGTTTCCCATGTTCATTTAATGCACAAGTTAAAAGTGATAGGTCTTCCAGCTTTTGTAACCAATTTGATCTCTTCCTACTTGTCGAACCACTTCCAATATGTTTGCATCGATGATCATTCCTATACTCGGCTTCCTGTTCTTTCGGGTGTTCCACAAGGCAGCGTATTAGGCCCGTTATTATTTCTAATTTATATTAATGATCTTGTATCCCTTAGTAGTGATCCCGTGAAAATTAAATTATTTGCCGATGACTGTATTCTATACAACAAAATAACATGCCCTGAGGACCAACAAATGCTAAAAACAAACCTTAATTATGTTCAGGCGTGGTGCGAAAAATGGGGAATGAAGCTCAATGCCAAAAAATCTGTTTTCATGAACATAACTAACAAAAAGAATAAGCTGTCCTCCCCTTACAATCTTCCGTCACAACCGTTAGAACAAGTATCAGAATATAAATATCTTAGCGTCACTATAACAAATAACTTGAGCTGGAACAAACACGTAACAAACATATGTGCAGCTTCATTCCAAAACTTTGCTTCCTTAGACATGAGCTTAGAAAGGCCCCAACAAACGTTAAGCTACTCGCCTATACATCCATAATTAGACCGCGACTGGAATACGCCTGCACTGTGTGGGATCCTCACACAAAAAGTAATATTAATGCTCTTGAAATGATACAGCGTAAATCCGTTCGATTCATTTTTTCAAGCTATCGTCCCAGTGACTCGCCGACTAGATTAATGGAAGAGCATGGCATTCCAACACTTCAATCACGCCGTCAAATTCAAAGGTTAAAATTTCTATTCTTGCTTAAAAATAACAAACTTTCACTTAAACCCGAGGAATTCCTTCAGCCACTCACTTCCCGACAAACACGGCATAGACACCTCGAATCTCCGACTCCGTACAGCGCTCGAACTAATATTTTTAAGTTTTCATTTTTTCCGCGTACTATTACAGATTGGAATAAACTAACTGAATCGGCTGTGACCAATATTCACTCCTTTGAACAATTGGAATTCTGATTGCTTGTTTTGCAACTTCGATGTACTCTTGTGTATGTGTTCAATATATTTCCAACAGTGTACCACGTGTATTGCGGATTTTTGTAACTTTGATGCAACATTATCTGTATTTGTTCAAACTATCTTAATCAGTGTATCATGTGTATTGTGCCTAAATTTTGTTTTTCTCGTGATGCCCCTACTGCTTGGGCCCTTCAATGGGCTTGCAGTATGTCTTAAATAAAATAAAAATAACATAAAAGTGCCAACCACTTTATTTTGCCAATAACTGGACGGCTTGAAGTAGTTGGCCTTTTTTTCAGTCATCCCCCATGAGAATTTTTCAGCCCGCGGGTGAGTAAGAATGCCATATAAGAGCCCTAACGACGTGCACAGATCATTTGCAATAATTTGACACAGCAACATACAATCAGAGCTGGCCACTCACTCGTATTCACTCGGAGTGAGTGTCGCAGTGGTGGCATCGCTGGATGGCGTGACGGAGCGGACTAGTGATGTGTCGGTGGTGGAATCCATCAGGCCGCCGTCTAGTATGCCGATTTCAAAGGCTCTCTTCGGCACTGGTCATAAAAAATCGCCACAATACAGTGGAAGGCATAGCGAATAAACACAGGCGAAGTGATGGACAAGGGGGGGGGGGATGGGGGCGGGGTGACAAAAGTTTCCAGGGTACTATCTCATGTATTTCTATGGCAGCGTAGCCTAGCAACTCTTTACAACCCCCCCCCCATCCCTGCTGAACATTCCGAGAATTTTTTTCAATGCCGACGCATTCGCGCCATCTCTCGGCGACGGCCGCACGTCCGCCCGTTACTGCACTGGCAATAGACTAAAAAAATAAGAACACTTGACTATGCAAAAACTGACAAACGATAATATATGTAAAATACATAGTTGATCATTTCGGTAAAATTCTATGAAAGTGTCCTAAATAGCGTATATTTGCAAATTATTTGGAAACTTCACATCACATGAAACATTCTAGGGTGGTGTCGACGTGTTGTAAAGTGCGCGTTCTGTGACACAGTACTGCAGTTTTGCCAGGAAATTTCCGCTGGTGTCAGGTGTACATTAAAGTATGACAATTTCGATAACTTCATTCGTTCTTCAGAAAAGTTTTTTTTTCTTTTCTTTTCTCTACCGCGTTTCTCATCCTGATGCAGCAGTGTGCACAGCAAAGGTCCCGTGACACCCGCCTGTCCCAACATCGGGTCATGATGTGACGTCCCCGCAAACACGGACTGAACCCCGCTCCTTTCGAGATGTGTGCGCTCGTTTCTGAAACCCACGCATAAAGGGCATTCCGGAGTTAAGTACCAGAAGGATTGTTTCTATTATCCTCACGGACTCCCCCGCGCAGACACGAGGACCGGGCGGCGCCTTGTCGTCTACAGACGATGTGACAGAGTACAATAATCGGCGCGCACTCTTCAGATCTGTGGCATGGGGGAGCAGCAGAACACCTTTTGTTGATTCGGGGAAAGCTACCTTTGCGGCAAGCGCCTGTGCCGGGTCCATTATGCCTTTCCGTCAGTCTCCGTGGCGCCAGGGCTCTTACTGCGTTCTGCGCGGATGGCCGCCCGCGACGGTGAACGACGAGGAAGCGGCGGCTACGGAGAATTTCGTGGGAGACACCGAGCTGCATAGAAACGTTGGGACTTGGTCTCGACATCGGCTCACCAAGTAACGGAAGCATCGAGACCATTGTTCGCCCGTAATTAAAGTGTCTTCGGACGGCGCGCCAATCACTCTCCCTGAAGCTTGGGCTTATACATTTTACTTGCTCGGCTTTGTTCGGGAGAGGGTTTTCTACTGGTGTAGGCCACGGGGGCGGCCGCCGAAGATAATGCACTCCGGACAGAGAAGAAAATATGCTGCGTGGATGGCGGCGATTGGTTTGGTGCGCCGGTGGGGCAGAGTGGGAACCCGAGAAAAGCGGCCACGTGTCAAGAAAGGGGAGAAGCGAGGAGGGTCTCTCCCAGGGGAGAAAAAGGAGTAGACGGCGACGGAAGAGGAGAGATCAGACCGCGATGTGAAGAACCAACCTTCGGCCCCCACTCGAGCAGCCAACTCCGAGACTCCGACTACATGGACATTCTGTGAGACGAACTTCACCTCCTTTACTTGAACGAGTTTTGCGGGAAGGAATGCGGTGTATTGAGGCATTGCGCGGTTTTATTAATTTATCACTTTATCATTTGTGTCGTTGTACGTTTACTGTGTATTAAGGCACCGTTGTATTGCCACCGCTACTCGCTTATGTATCTTGTTTCGCGTGTCGCGAGTATTTGTTGAAGTGAACTAGGTGCTTTTGTGTAACAAAGAGGTCGTTCACGGGCGCTATGTGTGTACGCCATTTACACTTGTTATTCAATTAAATGCGTCCATGATTAAGAAAAGATCGTGACGTCTCTTACTTCCCGGCCCCAGCACGAATCCCTGTATGTGGAAAGCAATTGAGACACGTAGCCAAGAGGGAACCAGATAAAAAGGGGTTGAGGGGCTTCCCTCTCTTTGGCGATCGGTGGCGTAGCGGGGAACGTCTCAAGTGGTGGCAGCGGTGGGATTACTGCGGGGGCAACGGTACGAGATTTCACCCTCGTATTAGGGAAGGAGAGACGACACGATGAATGAACAGGCTACGCAGGTGGCTCAGGGGAGCGCGCTAGGAACGAGCGCTTTGATGTTAGGAAACATGGTTCCCTCGTTCACGGGAGACGCCGCAGGTCCGAACATTAGGGACTTCCTGCAAATTTTAGAACAGGTTGGTAGAATGGGGGGATGGCAAGACAGCCAACTCATTGGCATTGCGCGATGTAAGATGCTAGGCGCCGCACATGATTTTGCGTGGAGAGACGATAGTGTCACCGCAGCGTCTACCTACCCTGAGTTCAGAGCTTTGGCCCTTGAGCGGTTCGACACGGAACCCCTTAGCAGCAAGGTGGAGAGGTTTAGGAACGCGAGGCAAAACGCTGGAGAGGAAGCGCGCTCGTTCGCAAATCGCGTACGATTGCTCGGGACTGCCACCCTGGCTAACTCCAGCGGCGAAGAGCCGGCGAAAACTCAGCTGCGCCGCGAGATTCTGGCCGAACAGATGCTGTCGCAGTTCCTAACTGGCCTAAGGGATCCGGTCCGTAGATTTGTTTTGTCTCGCGACCCCAAATCTTTCGACGAGGCCATCGACCGTAGCAGCTAAGGAAGAACGTAACGAAAAACTTTCACAGAGCTCCTCGGTGCCCGTTCGGCATGTCGACGAAAACGCGAATGTGCACGAAATGCGCAGCCGCCTCGACCGCCTGGAAAAACTCCTAGAGGAGAGTTTGAGGTCACGCGACCCCGTCGGAGATGATGGGCAAAGAAACGCAAGGCGGCCCCCCCTTTTCCGGTCGATGTTTTAACTGCGATGGCTTTGGCCATTTTTGGCGAGATTGCGACCGGTATCGACGACGCCGACCGTGGAACACGCGTGTGATCGTCGTACGCAGGAAAACCGTGGCAGCGAGGAGACGACGCCGAAGTCGACGGCTCAGGAAAACTAGGTGTGGCCTCTTCTGGTAACCACGACAGGCGGAGGTCACTAGCAGTGGTGAACTTTTGTGGGGAGACGAATCCGGTCGTTGAGTGTGCCGTGGGGAAGGGTACGCTGAGGCTGCTGGTAGATACGGGATCAAAGGTGAGTCTTGTGAAGAGCTGTGCACTGGGAGGAATAGATGAGAGGTGGCAGGAGACATTGCAGAAAGAGGATAGTGAGATGTCCCTCGTTGGCATAACTGGTGACCCTATACACACCTTCGGCCGTTTTAGAGTACCCGTAAAAATGAAAGAAACCACGTTTGAGGCAAAATTTTTCATTTGTGGAGACGGACTGTCATTACGGGCAGATGGTATAGTTGGCCAAGACATTCTAATAGAACAAGATGCCGACCTCCTGCTGAGTGAGGGGTGCCTGAGAATAGGCAGCGAGCGTGTCCCATTTACGAATTGGGTTGGAAAACTTAGGCCAGCCGAAAAACTTGGTTCAGGTGAAATGAACCACAGTCCACTGAGGCCGCTTAATGTTAATGTTGTCTCCCTGATCGAAGAGGCAACTCTCCCACCACTATGCGAGTGCGTACTGGCAGGTCGGGCTCGCGCGCCGGTGCCCCCAGGCGAAACCAAGGTTGTCGAGGTTTATGGCCTAGAAACAACGGATTAACTGCAGTACCTACCTTGACCACCACACGGGAAGACGGCATATTGCCAGTAAGGGTGGCAAACCTAACATTGAAGGAGATCCACCTCCCTAAGAATAAAGTGGTCGGCTCCTTGGTTGACACGGAAGCCTACCACGCGGTCGCGATGGTTGAGGGAGCGGGAGGAGGCCCCGTTGACGAAGGAGATCTGTTGAGGATGTTCGATCTGTCGCACATCGACGGAAAGGAGAGGCAAATGATGGAGAGCATGATAGTGCAGAATCGGTCAATATTCTCAACAGGAACAACAGACTTGGGGCGATGCGAAGCTATCAAGCATAGGATTCACACCGGAGGGGCGGCACCTGTATATCGCCGGGCATACAGGATCCCTTTCGTGCGCAGGGAAGAAATGGAAAGACAGGTGGACTCCTTACTGGGAGCAGAAATAATTCAACACTCAACCTCCCCCTGGGGAGCACCCGCACTGCTGGTCGAGAAGCCGGACGGGTCGTACCGATTTGTCATCGATTACAGGGACCTCAACAAAGTTACCCGCATTGACCCATACCCGCTTCCCAATGTTCACGAAACACTCGCCCAACTGGGGAAGGCGAAATATTCACGGTCGTGGACATGGCCAGCGGGTACTGGCAAATTGAGATGGAACCTGGTGATAAAGAAAAAAACAGCCTTCAACACCCCCTCCGGTCATTACGAGTGGAACCGAATGCCCATGGGGCTTGTAAACAGTGCGGCCATCTGGCAGAGAACCGCAGATGTGATCCTCGCAGGCCTACTCGGCAAACTTTGCCACGTGTATTTAGATGACATCATAATATACAGTGAGACGTTCGAGGACCATCTGCGGGACCTCGGGGAGGTGTTTTCGAGAGTGCGAGCGGCTGGCTTGAAATTGAAACCCGCTAAGTGCCAGTTTTTAAAGCCGGAGGTCAAATACTTGGACACATCGTGTCCGCGGAGGGCGTCCGTCCTGACCCGTTGAAAGTACAGTGCATAAGAGATTTCCCACCACCCCAAAACAAAACCGAGGTGAGACAGTTCTTGGGACTCTTGTCCTATTACAGGAGACACGTTCCTTCATTCGCGGAAATAGCGAAACCAATTACCCGCCTCACCAGCAAGATTCCATTCGAATGGAATGCAGGCACCCAGGCGGCATTCGAGCAACTAAAAACGCTGCTCGTAACAGCACCAATCCTGCGGTTTCCAGATTTCTCAAAACCGTTTGTTTTGACGACGGACGCGTCAAAATACGCTGTCGGAGCGCTGCTATCTCAAGTCCATGACGGACTTGAACACCCAGTGGCCTACGCAAGCCGCCAGCTTAATTCAGCGGAGCAGAAGTATGGCGCGACTGAACAAGAGTGTTTGGCTGTCGTTTGGGCAGTGCGTCACTTTAGGTGTTACTTGTACGGTAGGAGTTTCCGAATTGTTACCGACTGTCAACCTCTCAGGTGGCTCATGAACGTGAGGGACCCTAGCTCGAGACTGGCGCGCTGGAACTTACTCCTTCAGGAGTACAGCTTCGACATCGTACACCGCCAGGAAAGCGTAACCAAAACGCCGATGCGTTAAGCCGTGTGGGTGTGGCGGGTGTGGTCGATTTCACGCCGTCGTCTGATGAATCTCATTTCCGTGAGGAACAGGGTAGGGATCAGGCACTTCAACAGGTGATCCAGCAATGCAAAAACTCCACAGACAACACCTGTGGGAGGTATCGGCTAGACAGCGCCGGACTATTGAGACTAAAAGAGGGAAGTACCGCAGACGTCGGGAAAATCGTCGTTCCGAGATCGATGGTCGACGAACTGATGAGAGTACACCATGATTCACCTTGTGCCGGACACCTGGGAATGAGGAAAACCCTGTTGCGATTGAAGAAGGTATTTTTTTGGTTAGGGATGAAAGTGGACGTGGTCAAATACTGTAGCCGATGCGAGTCGTGTATTCTCCGAAGGATACCGAAGGGTCGAAAACAGGCTCCACTTCAAATATTCTCTGATGTACACGAGCCGTTTCAGAGGACTGCGATGGATATTGTGGGACCGCTGCCATGTACGACATCCGGAAATAGGTACATCTTGGTCTTTGTTGATCACCTGACTCGATTCGCGGAAACATTCACACTGCCAGACCAAAAGGCGGACACGATCGCTAAGGCATTCGTCGAGGGCGTAGTGTTGCGTTATGGCGCCCCGCTGCAACTCCTCACAGACCAGGGCACCAACTTCACCGGTAAACTCATGAAAGAGGTATGCGACGTGCTTGGTGTGAAGAGGCTACGAACGACCGCCTACCACCCGCAGTGTAACGGAGCTGTCGAACGCCTAAACCAAACACTCCTTGGGATTATGTCCCACTACGTGAGCGAGGACCAGAGGGATTGGGATAAGTGGCTCCCGTTCGCGACTTTTGCCTATAATACCGCCGTCCACGAAGGCACAAAAGACAGCCCTTACTACCTCCTGTTTGGCAGGGACCCCGTCGTGCCCGGGGTGGCTTTCTGTGAACCAAAGGGGCACTACGGCACACTCGATGACTACCGCGCAGAGCTAACACAGAGGCTCCAGCGAGCTCACCACATGGCTTCGTCCATGCTCCGTTCCGCGGCAGAGTTGCGTAAAAAGAGGCTTGGACCTTCCCGCAGGGACCCGAAATTTAAAGTTGGAGAGAGAGTTTATATTAGGGTCGGCGCAGTCGTGCGGGGACTGGCCAGGAAGTTAGCCGCCAAATGGGTTGGACCGTATCGCATCATTGAGCGCCTTTCGTCCGTCACCATGCGCGTGCGTAACGTCAAAACGCGCGAAAGCAAGGTTATCCACGTAAACAGGCTGCGACGAGCGGATCCCTCGGGACGCGCCGAACTTGAGCAAAGCAGCCGGCCAGAATCCTCGACACGGTCATCCGGCAGTCCCGCCATCGGGGCAGGTAACGCGAACATGCCTAACATACCCCCGGAACTGCTGCTGGAGTTAGTTCAACAGGAGCAGCCGCAGCGACCCGCATGTCCAGCAGGCGCCACGGGTCCTAGATACGCCCTTAGAAGCCACGGTCCTGTCCCCGATCTACCTTAGGTTAGGAGACAACGCTATGACCCACCCATACAGCGGACGAACAGGTAGTCAAGAGGCGAGGCGGGATCTTGGGCCACCTGCTATGTCGAGGTCATAAATGTGCATGGTGATTGCTATTTTTATCCCCATGTTTTTACCCATATTCTACTTTCATTACTTTTGCGTGAGCACTGTGCCGAAGTTTTTCGCCCTTTGGGGGTATTTTTTTTTTGCTTATAGACCTGTTTCGTTTCGAAGATTGGATTTCGAAGAGGGCATATAGTTCATTTGATTAGTGTGGCTTTGTGTTACACGTAATATCTGATGTTGGCCTCTGAGCGAATGATGTGCCTACAACCGATTGCACCTATGGCACAGGGGAGGAACATAGAGTTAGTCAATGTGAGATTATCTAGACCTCGCCGCGTGTCGGAGAGAGGGCGCGAGGGAGACTGGTTTGGGAACGGTGTGGTTTAGATGGAAAGGATATGTGGCTGGCATCTGTGGCCCAAACTAGGCAGATTATGCGAGATGGTGGTCGAGATACCTAAGTAGGCGCTGCACAACAGGTGATGAGATGAGACAAGATAACAGACAAACTACGGCGTTTTCCCTACACAATAGTGTCGTGCCTCGATAGGAGGCGGGGAGGGCTGGTTTGTAGGAAGAGAAGAAGCAGCCGCGGTATCAACGAGGCGAGGTGAAAGTTCAGATTGAAATGGTTTCACGGCGTCTCCCCGCACGGAAGTGTCGCGCCTCGTTAGGATGAAGGGGGCGTCGTGATCGGTATTTATGTATAACACCTAATGTCACAGTTGCATAGGACAGCAAATACGCTACGTTCTCAGCCATTCCGAACGCGCAAATCGCGTTGAAGGCTCCTCTCCCTCACCGGCAGGGTTCGTGCAGCAGAGGCCGGGCAGTAGATGGTATGCGAAGGTAATTTAGTGCATATCCAGAATTCAGATTCAGTGCATATTCAGATTCAGAACATCGATTATACTGCCTGTGTGACCTGTGTTCTCCCGCCTTCCCGCTTTTCGTCTGTTTTGAAATGTTCGAGGTCTTTAAATTTTGTGCATGTGTGAAATGAAAGTGTATTGAAATGTGTGTATCCTATGTTCGGTTGTGCCGAGAGTGGACAGTGCCGGCGAAGTGTGTGATGTGCTCGCATGGTAGTGAACCTTCCGCATTCATGACTGAACGCTGCGTGCCAAACCATCCGAACAGCTGTGACCAGTGTACTTTTTGTCCACGCGTCATCCACGAGTTTCTGCAGTGATTCTGAAAGTTTCAAGTGTGTTGTGCGCGGTAGAAATACGGAATCAAACTGCTTCGTGGTGGGTGATGATTCAGCGACAACCACAAATTGGTTCCTCTCAGCGACGAGCCACCGCCACGGCTGACTCTCAAGTGTACTGTGTTCGCATATAGTATTCTAAGACTGTCGCAATGTCTCAATTTCGCTGCGCAACCCGAAGGCGTTATGCGCCCGCATTTCTCGTGTTGAATTTCCCCACTGGGCAAATTCTTCTGCAAGATGAAGGGATTGTGACGTCCCCGCAAACACGGACTGAACCCCGCTCCTTTCGAGATGTGTGCGCTCGTTTCTGAAACCCACGCATAAAGGGCATTCCGGAGTTAAGTACCAGAAGGATGTTTCTATTATCCTCACGGACTCCCCCGCGCAGACACGAGGACCGGGCGGCGCCTTGTCGTCTACAGACGATGTGACAGAGTACAATAATCGGCGCGCACTCTTCAGATCTGTGGCATGGGGGAGCAGCAGAACACCTTTTGTTGATTCGGGGAAAGCTACCTTTGCGGCAAGCGCCTGTGCCGGGTCCATTATGCCTTTCCGTCAGTCTCCGTGGCGCCAGGGCTCTTACTGCGTTTCTGCGCGGATGGCCGCCCGCGACGGTGAACGACGAGGAAGCGGCGGCTACGGAGAATTTCGTGGGAGACACCGAGCTGCATAGAAACGTTGGGACTTGGTCTCGACATCGGCTCACCAAGTAACGGAAGCATCGAGACCATTGTTCGCCCGTAATTAAAGTGTCTTCGGACGGCGCGCCAATCACTCTCCCTGAAGCTTGGGCTTATACATTTTACTTGCTCGGCTTTGTTCGGGAGAGGGTTTTCTACTGGTGTAGGCCACGGGGGCGGCCGCCGAAGATAATGCACTCCGGACAGAGAAGAAAATATGCTGCGTGGATGGCGGCGATTGGTTTGGTGCGCCGGTGGGGCAGAGTGGGAACCCGAGAAAAGCGGCCACGTGTCAAGAAAGGGGAGAAGCGAGGAGGGTCTCTCCCAGGGGAGAAAAAGGAGTAGACGGCGACGGAAGAGGAGAGATCAGACCGCGATGTGAAGAACCAACCTTCGGCCCCCACTCGAGCAGCCAACTCGAGACTCCGACTACATGGACATTCTGTGAGACGAACTTCACCTCCTTACTTGAACGAGTTTTGCGGGAAGGAATGCGGTGTATGAGGCATTGCGCGGTTTTTTAATTTATCACTTTATCATTTGTGTCGTTGTACGTTTACTGTGTATTGAGGCACCGTTGTATTGCCACCGCTACTCGCTTATGTATCTTGTTTCGCGTGTCGCGAGTATTTGTTGAAGTGAACTAGGTGCTTTTGTGTAACAAAGAGGTCGTTCACGGGCGCTATGTGTGTACGCCATTTACACTTGTTATTCAATTAAATGCGTCCATGATTAAGAAAAGATCGTGACGTCTCTTACTTCCCGGCCCCAGCACGAATCCCTGTATGTGGAAAGCAATTGAGACACGTAGCCAAGAGGGAACCAGATAAAAAGGGGTTGAGGGGCTTCCCTCTCTTTGGCGATCGGTGGCGTAGCGGGGAACGTCTCAATGATATCAACACGTGCTATACAAACGTAGAGATACGCTTTATCACCTGAACACGGCCATTTTCTCCATAAAGTAAGGCTTACTCATTTTGCTTGGTTTCGTACTTGCAAAATGCGCTGTGTCACTGTGATGTTGTAAACGAAATATGCGCATTTGAGTGGCATACGTACATACGTCCGGCTGACTAAATTTTACTGCGAGCTTCCATCGGGGCGAGGGAGACATCAGCGTTCCCCACCAGACTGAAGAATTCTCCTAGTTGTGTTTACTAGTCCACGGAATTGTTTTAGGAAATTGCAGGAGCAGTCGGTTTGCTATGCGTGGGTAGCTAAACGAAGCTTTGTTGGAAGAACGATTGCAGTCGACCACTCTATGCTGCAAGAAAGGCGGCCGCAAATACTGTCCTTCCACTTCTGCTCTTTGAAAACTGTCGCCATTTAAACTTTTGTGTGTTTCATTTGCAGCCGCTCTGCTCACCTGTGCACAGAAACCTCAGAGAGCGTAATTTATTAGCTGCTCTATCGAGACGCATAATTTTCTTAATGTCATTTTACGTATGTCAAAGAAAAGCCTGGTGTTACGGAGACTGTTTCCGCAAATCACGTACAGGTGCTCCAAAGGCGAACGAATAATGTCAGCTGTGACCAAGCTCCGTGAAAGTGAATGCCAGAGCACTGCATCAGAGAAGTGGTTATTTAAAATAAAAAAAAGCATTTCTTAGTGAACTTCGGTGACTTTGAGCACATCTATCCATCTATCTATCCGCTTGCCTTTGGGTGCTCTGTGGTCAACCACTTAGCATGGCGTGAAACAAAATTAGCATGGGAGAGCAAGATAGTTTGACGAATATGACGCGTTGGTCAAGACAAGAATAATGCCACAATTCCGTCGCGCACATTGTCGTACACTTCCAGCTAGACAGTGGCACATACCCCACGGGTGGGTATGTGCCGCTGGTATGCGGGTATGTGCCACAGGTGATTGACACTTAGTATATACCCAGGAATAACGAGAACACACATGGATAATTCTAACGCGCGAGCGCTAAGAAATACCCGACATGGGTAGCGTCAACCCGACGAATAGAAATAATGAATGTCAGGGTTCCAGCTTGAATCAAACCGAAGCATTCTGCGTCGCAATGAAGTATTTTACCACAGAGCTACGCCAGGTCTCATAACTACTCTTCAAACAGACGTTAATCTTCGTGAAACGCCAATAGTGGTTGCAGTGCGGCCTATGCAATTTTATAAACATTACACATGTACTCCTTCGAAGCAGCCGTCACGCCAGGGTAACATCAATTGTGGTTAGTTGCCATGCGATGAAGTTTATAGCAGTGTTCAGGGCCAGCATCCTCGCGAGCATCAGCGCTTCATATCAGCTTCTCGTGTTGCTGATACGCATGTTCCAGTTGCCATCCTTGCGCAAGTGCAAACAATTGGTTGTATAAACATCGGCCACTCTTCAACATTTATCTGTGCGTGCAGCAATTGTACACATACTTAGCGGCATTTCACGCCATGACGCTCAATAAAGAAATGCAACACGGTCACCTTCCCTCCGCCTGCTTCGCATAACGTCGATTCCCTGGTACGTGGGATCTGCGGAATTTTCAATTCAGAAACATGCCAGGAGATAGGGCCCTTAGTTGCGTATAAAAACAAAAAACCCTTTCTCTATTGGAGCGCGTTGGCATTCACTTTTGCGTAGCTTGGTGCGAGCTCCCATGCTCCGTTCTATTTTTGGAGCATCTGTAGAACACGAGTGCGCTTTAAGAGAAAAGGTGTTCTCGGGTTGCCAAATTGTCTGCTTAATTCGTAGAGCCATTCGCTTGAACGAGACGGAAGTTTTTAGCCAGGTACAAAACTGCGTGGTCGAAACCAAGGAAATAGCGCTTGTGTTTTTTTAGTTTTTCATTGCGTAATGTTTGTGCTTTTTACACCTTATTACACCGATAAGCAAAACCAGCAACGTATTTTGTTAAGCTTTTCCTGCAGAGCTGCTCAGTAGAAATGTATTACAATTAAGGCGCCGCCACAGGAACCTCTAGGATCTTCCAGATGTGGTTAGACGCTAGCAGAGGCGTCGCACTTTACAACACGTACTTCGTCTGCCACGCTCACATTCCAGATTCATTACGTGATACAATGCGCGAGACGCCACAGAAGGGTTCAGTTGCACTTCCGCTGATTGAATGGCTCCTTACAAGCGAGTTTTTCTCACCCGGCGACGTTCAGCAACGACTCCTAGGCAATATGATCATTACCTGTGATCACGGTGCTGTAAACGAAAATGTAGCGAACCTTAATTCTTGCCCAGCAGTGTTCCGGCGGGTGCACATCGACGTTCGTCGAGCTGAAACGTAGAGCGGGGCAGGCCACCTGTGGCGCGTGCGGCGTGCTACACTTCTTCTTCCTGACTGAATCCAGGTTTATAGCGCCTACCAACATAGGGGTAGGCCGAGAACCTGGTTACAAGATGTGTGCCTTAGTGGGACAAAATAGCAGCACGTTTGTTTTTTTCGTACTGCAAAACTACTCTTCTCTTACTACTTCTTGTACTACTAAGTTACCACAATTGTCGCTAGAAGACGCTTGATAAGCGAGGAAACGCACACAAAAAATAAAGTGGCTGGTGACGCTACACTGAAATTACAACACCATGACGTCACTAATTTTTACTGTGCTCTGAGAACTGCGTAGTTCCTAATCGGTAAAATGCAAGTAAAGTGTCCCTCTGATGGGGCCACGGACTTGACATACCCGAAGTTTCAATGAATTCTGTGGAACCAATGACGTCAAATTACAATATATGCAGTTCGTAATCCGTGACGGTATGCATGGAGATTTCAGAACGAAATTTAAAATAACAAAATTGAATTAGATTTTCTTTTTTTCCTACACCTATATTTGGGAAATTACGACATTAGCGTTGTGAGAGTACAATTTATGAATCTGAACTAATTGTTTTTTAGTGTCCCTTTCAGGGTAGGTCAAGAAGGTAAAATGTAAACTTGTTCATTCATTTGTTTTTGTTCGTCGCGCAACAAGTCATCGCGTTGAAGCAAAAGCTGCCGTCATATATTGTTTAAAAATGGCGACGCTTCCATTAAGCCTTGAAAGCCTTAAGGCAGCAAAACTGACCGATTCTGAAGACAAATCTGGTTGCTTATGTGTATAGCCTTTAACTAGGCGATGCATGCAGGTTGTTTCTAGGTCGTTACTATCTCCGCGATGGACCTCCCGAGGTCCTCCAAGCTCTGATAAAGCGGGCCCGGCTCGTCGCTGGAGTCGTCCTAGGGACCCCGGACTAGGGGTTCTTGCCACGTCCTCCTCCATGCTTTCGTGATAAAAGACGTTTCTCCCCCCCTCTCTCTCTCTCTAGGTCATTACTGGACTTTTGCTAAGCAATGCTAGGTTGTTCCTAGGTTCATTCTCAGTGCAGACAGGTTCGAGTTGAACCAAAGACAGCGAGTCTTCGTTGGCGTATGCCTTCCATCGCTTTGGTGTGTTCTCGCACACGATGTTGCCCTTTTTGTCTCCTAGTAAGCACTCAGGGTTCTTCGCTCACCACCGTCGCTTTATAATAGATGTTGTGGGTAGCGCGATTGACCAGATTTCTTTAACACATATCCATTCATGATGATGATAGCTTTCAAATAGGCCACAAAAATTCTGGGGCACATAACCGTGTGTTGGGCCCTTCTTCATTTTTAGTGGACTAGTGGTCTGTACTGGGATTCCCCCAATTTCTGTGGGACGCACCCGTCTATGCATGACTCCACAAGAACTGGCTGTCCATGACGCTACGTGCACTATGACTAGTTTATACAATACAAACGAAACTTGCACTTGCAGTACTATTGTTGATAACGAACATAATTCGGTTAAGTGCAATGAACGTAAGACAGGCCGTCAATGATTTCTGGAAGCACTGGAACATTCAGGCTCGCCACACGACAGTGTAAATGGTATCAAGTTTTCGCGTGTTCACAGGACAATCTTGAAGTCGTGGCCGCTTTTGAAGTTTTAAAATGTCCGAGACCTTGCATGTAACTGGTGATGAGTGACACTCGTGTTGCGGTCTGTGTGGTATGGGAGTCTGTCATAACATTGCGTGCGAGATAGCTTATAGGTCCCCGACTTGTGCATTGATGCGTCGTACTACACGCTACTTATTGGTCACCTGCCAACGCTTCGCTAAACATATTAAGGCCTTTATTGCAACAAATTTTGCCGTAAATCTTATTATGCCATAATTTTGACAAAAACCCAGCGCTGAGTGAAACCACCTTTCCTCTTCTGTATCCTGAATCGAGGACGCGTTGTAATTCATGGCTGCACTAACCAACCGATTAAGTCTTGAGCCTATAATAGCTTAATGTTGTTTGAACATGTATTTTCGGTATATATTCATTTATACGTTCTCCTTTTTTTTCGTTTTCATTGCTTTTTACCCGCCACGCTGTGTAACGTCAATATGCGGCCTAGGACCACATAAATAAATAAATAAATAAATAAATAAATAAATAAATAAATAAATAAATTGAAAAGGGGTTTATTGGCGACTGTTGCGACGGTGGCCCTACTATGAAAACACGATCAGGACAGAGCAATGGTCAAGCAGATGCCGGCGATGATCAGCACGAGCCGAGCGAGAAAAAACCAGCACCCAGTACCCAAGCGGTGGCGATGTTGCTTGCCAACGATGCGTTTTCTTCTTCACAATTTGCCCCCGACGAAAAAGAGCCATCCTGGCGACCTAAGAGTCTGGAGGCAAAGGGCTATGATATGGCTTAAGGCAGGTGACGTGGACGATGTCACGTCCACGCCGGCGCATGTCGTCAGATGGAGAAAGTAGCTCAATGAGAAAATTCACCGGCGAGGTTTGCTTCAAAACGGGGCATGGGCCCTCGTACTTTGGAACGAGTTTTGAGGAAAGACCGGGGGTTCGGTAAGGAACAGCCAGCCGTACAAGGTATCCCGGGGAACAGCTGTGTCTTTGTGAAGAGTCGGCGTTGTTTTCTTTCTGGTGCTGCTGTTCTTGTGACGTAAAGGTGCGTGCGAGTTCACGGCACTCTTATGCATTTCGGGCAGCTTCGGACACAGATGGGCATTCGGATGCGTCAGGACGGTATGAAAGGAGAGTGTCGATGGTGTGGGATGGTTCGCGTCCATAAAGAAGAAACAAAAATGAAAATCCAGTGGTAGACTGTTCCGCGGTGTTGTACGCGAACGAGATGAATGGAAGAATGCGATCCCAGTAAGTATGATCTGATGTCACATACATCGCGAGCATATCGCCAAGGGTGCGGTTAAATCTCTCCGTGAGCCCGTTAGTCTGCGGGAGGTATGCCGTAGTCTTGCGATGAACTACATGTCATTTAGAAAGAAGAGACGTGACGACTTGTGATAAGAAGGCTTGACCTCGGTCACTTAGTAGTTCTCGAGGTGCACCATTTCGTAGTATGAAGCGATGGAGGACGAAGGATGCTACGTCCCGTGCAGTGGCACTTGGAAGAGCGGCGGTCTCAGCGTAGCTTGTTGAATGGTCCACAGCGACTATGATCCATATGATCCAATAATTTTCATCTGAAGTTGTCGGTAGAGGGCCATAGAGATTAATTTCGATCCGATCGAAAGGTTTGGCAGGGCACGGAAGCGGTTGAAGCGCACCGGACGAGAGGAAAGTCGGTGATATGCGGCGTTAACACAGGGCAGCCCATAACAAATTTTCGAACAAAATTATACATTCCGCGCCAGTAGAAGCGATGGCAAATGCGTTCGTAAGTTTTGAAAAGTCTGGCGTGGCCACATTGAGGATCGTCGTGAAAGAAGGCGAATATTTGTGATGGCAAGCTGCGCGGAATAACCAAGAGCCACTTACGACCTTCAGGGGTGTAGTTGCGTCGGTGTAGCAGCCGATCACGAATGGCGAAATTAGCAGCTTGGCGTCGGAGAGATCGTGGTACCGCAGTGGTTGACGATCCAAAGAGACAGTCTATAAGAGAAGCGATCCATGGGTCATTGTGTTGTTCACTGGCAAAGGAGTCGAGGTCCAGAGATGTGACGGAGTTGGTACCAGTGGTTCCGCAGGCCAAGTCGGGAGGTAAAGGTGAACGCGACAGGGCGTCGGCGTCAGAATGCTTGCGTGCGCTGCGATAGATGACGCGAATGTCGTACTCCTGGATTTGCAGTGGCCACCGAGCTAGGCGGCCAAAAGGATCTTTCAATGTGGCGAGCCAAAAAAGTGCATGGTAGTCTGTTACCAGGTCGAAAGGGCGACCGTACAAATAAGGGCGGAACTTGCGAAGCGCCCGCACTAGCGCCAAGCACTCATTTTCAGTGACGCTGTAATCGGTTTAGTAAGCGTGCGACTCGCATAAGTGACGACGTATTCGGAGTAGCCCGGCTTGCGTTGGTCGAAGACAGCGCCAAGACCAACCCCGCTAGCGTCTGTGTGAACTTCCGTTTCAGCTGTTGGGTCGAAATACCGAAGAATTGGAGGAGATGTTAGCAGAATACGGAGCGTGGCAAACGCGACGTCGCAGTCGGGAGACCAGGTTGAAAGGTCTGCATCACCGCGTAGGAGGTTGGTCAGTGGTGACATGATCAACGCAAAATTTCGCACGAAGCGCCGCAAGTACGAGCATAGTCCGACAAAACTGCTTAATTGTTTCAGTGTAGTAGGTTTCGGGAACTCAGCGACTGCTCACAGTTTGCAGGGTCGGGTAGAACACCATGCTTGGACACGATGTGCCCTAAGATGGATAGCTCTCGCGTGGCGAAGTGGCACTTTTTAAGGTTCAGTTGGAGCCCAGCGTTGTTTAAACACGTCAGAGCCAGTTGGAGCCGAAGCAGAAGTGTAGAAAAATCGGGAGAGAAAACGACAATGTCGTCGAGATAGCATAGACACACAGACAACTTCAGTCCACGCAGTGTGTTGTTCATGAGTTGTTCAAATGTGGCAGGAGCATTACAAAGCCCAAATGGCATTACGTTAAATTCGTACAGGCCATCTAGTGTAATGAACGCAGTCTTCTGGCGATCAGCTTCCGCTATAGGAACCTGCCAGTATCCAGATCGTAAGTCTAAGGAGGAGAAGAATTCGGCTCCTTGGAGGCTGTCAAGTGGCGTCGTCGATGCGCGGTAATGGATGGACGTCTTTCCACGTCATTTTGTTTAATCGCCGGTAGTCGACGCAAAATCGAATCGATCCATCCTTCTTTCAAACTAAGAACGACAAAAGATACCAAGGAACTGTGCGATGGTTGAATAACGCGACGGCGTA
The DNA here is from genome assembly GCA_013436015.1 of Rhipicephalus annulatus. Lineage (NCBI taxonomy): Eukaryota > Metazoa > Arthropoda > Arachnida > Ixodida > Ixodidae > Rhipicephalus > Rhipicephalus annulatus. The sequence continues at coordinate 4,622 of WOVY01007810.1, read as the reverse complement.
GCATCTCTTCGATCTGGTCGTTGATGAGGTGACGTTCTGCAGCAGAGCCACAGTACGTCTTTGACGCAATGGCTGGTGCGAACCGGTGTGAATGTAGCAGTGCACTGCGGAAGTCCGACCATTAGCGGCTGAGAAACATCGAAGGAATTCGCGAAGTTCTGGAGGAGATTAATAGGCTCGGCGCGTTCATGGGCGCTTAAGGTGTCGGCGATGGAACTCGAGAAGGTGTCACTCGACGAGCATTCCAGTGGAGAAAGGGCATGAAGTTTGGTCGAGGCGCTACTGCATGATTCGTCTGGCATGTTAAGGAATAAAGAGGAATTGAGGTACTCCACTCGACTGAGACATTCGCTAGGCAAGTAGCGTAGGCGGTGCAGAAAGGGGGTTGTGGACGAAAATATTGCTTCGGCTAGCAGTGACGTCAAGTGTAGCGAAAGGCAAGGAAACGGCTCTGCGGCTCATAAAAATTTCGGAAGGTGTAAACATTATTGCAGCATCGTTAGGGTCATCGCAGCAAACAGGGACAACGGCAAGAGAGGCTGGCGGAATTTCATTGTCTTCACGCACGACGAGTTTTCGGGGGACCGCTCAAGAGTTTTCGTGCAAAGGTTCGTCAGACAGGTGCGAAAATTGAACTGCAACGTGTGCGCAGTCGATGACGGCATGATGATGTGACAGGATGTCCCACCCGGGGATAACGTCATGTGAGCACACCGAAAAGACGATGAACTCGACAACGTACATAGAGCCTTTAATGGAAATGCGGGCTGTACAGGTGCCGAGAGGTCGAACTGCTTGTGCGCTAGCCGTACGAAGCGATAGTCCAGAGAGTGGCGTGGTCACTTTGCGTAGGGAGCGGCAGAGCTGGGCGGCTATAACAGAAACGGCAGCACCTGTGTCGATGAGGGCAAAGTTAGAAACACCATCGACAGATATGGCGACGACGTTAGCAGGTGAAGTGCGAGGACTTGGGCATTTCGACGACGGCGCAGTTCTTGCCTCTGGAACTGCGGCGTTCAGTTTTCCCGGTTTGAGGAAGGGGGTCGGGGACGCGTTGGGGACAGAGATCACCTGCGAGGAGATGGCGAGCGGGAAGAGTGAGTCGGAGGTGGGGCTGGGGTGACTGAGACTCGGGAAGGTTAGTGTAGCCATGGTCGCTCAATACTTTTTACTGGTCATGAAACTCCCGCGAAAGTTTCATATAGGGATAAAAGTGGCGACCAGAGGCGCCACCGCATACAGGAGGGCATTGATCTGCCGCGCTTGTTTGGGCAGGTGCGCGTTCGCAGAAGCGTTTGCCGTCAAATACACTTCTTCAGATATTTTTTCTTCTCCGTGTTCTCGCTAATAAATCATAGCAGTTATTAGTATTGTTAATATTGTACATGCGACGCGTTGTCAAATTGCCCAAGTCATTGGTTGCTGGCAATGTTTTGACTGAGAGTATCTGTCAAGTGACGGATGTGTTCGTGACATTTTTTAGATTTCTCGATTTCTGTATAGTCGCTTTTGGGCTTAAACCGAACACTTTATTTTCTTTGTCTACTTAGATTCCTCTTTCGATTTTTTTCAGCTATTTATGTGCGAAATATTTCTGCCCAATGGAGATAACTTTGTGTGCCACTTACCTAGCAGTGGGTAGCATTTTGAACTTTGCAACAACGCTGCGCCTTGCAAGGAAATGTGAGCGAAATTCTCGGCATATTTTTGGTGCAATTACCAGTAATTGTCAAGAATTCCAAACTACCACGAGCACAGGTACATAGAGTTTATTTAAATCTGCCTGGATGAAACTGTGGATGAAAAGTTGAGAGATAGAGTGAATGACACAAAAAGATCACTCAAAAAAAGTTTATGCCCCTGGGTTTCTCCCTCCTCTGGCCGGACAGGATGAGCGACCACCAGCACGAAACAGTTTGTTTTGTTCGCACGTAAAAATGTGCAGACAGCACTTAATAAAAGAGTTCCCAACTTCTGCCATGGTGCTCACAAAATGTGTTCCACAGCCACACTGGCCGAGGAAGTGCGGTCGTCCAGCAAGATCTTTTCAACAATGTTCATGTAGACATTGGCACAGGCTATACTGTCTATGGTGCGCATTTCAACATGTTCCTCCACAATTTGCAAGAGGCACAATAGTTGCTCCGATGGCTCGATGGTTGCTCCAACTGGCACACTCCGAAAACCGCACTTCACATAAAACTCCAAACACACTTCACTAACGGCATCTTACCATGCTGCTTTCGTAGCCTTCATATTTGCCTTCATGATTCACTGGTCTATAATGAGCTTCTCGCGGTCTGACAGCTTGTGAATATCTTCGTACATTCCACCTTTTTGTTCGCGTGCGCCTCCGCCTTTGCGAGTTTCCGCTGGCACGATTGAAGCTGTTGCTTCACGCTGCGAAGTTGCGCCTTCACTCTCTGCAGCTCCGATGCTGAACAAACTGGAACTTCTGTTTGACACTCTAAATCAGCGAAGCGTGGGCGATTCCCAGTTCTTACAACATCTGCAAAGACTGACAAAGAGCAAATTTCATAAGAGAAGGAGCCAATTTTGTTAGCGTATAGTGAGCGAAATTTGATAGCGTAGTGAGCGGTTAGGATACTTGAAGCTTTGTGCCAGACATACCGTCGATTTCTTCGCCGGCTGCAGTGGAGACGTCCGCATTCGCAACTGTCGCATCACAGTCTGGAGAAAGCTCTCGCGGCCTTTTTACAGGTGGGTGCTTTGTTAGTCCACGCGAACGCTGTTTTGGTTTCGAGAGGTAAGCAGGCAAACCTTCGAAAATCCTTGGCGCGGCACCTTCCACCAGTCTTGGCCGAACTCGAGGCAGTGAAACGATGTTCCGATTTACTGTACACACGTCCGCACGTACGTCACTTGCATCGAAATGTTTTTAAAACACGTGAACTTACTTCGAGTCGAACGAAAATCCGACAGTCTCCTGTCGCGGGATTGCACGTTTCCACCTGTTGCGTTTTTCTGCGTCGGCTGGTAAACAGAACAGGGAGATGTTTTCGACGTTGCCCTTGTATTCCGAGCGACAGCCCGGCACACAGCAGGTGTTGGGCATCGCGGTCACGATGAGGTGATCGCGAAAAGAGAATAAAAAAATTGCCCGCAGCTTCCCTCGGGGGAACACTGAGGAGGATGCGGAAGCATGTAATTGGTTAACGGGTGTTAAATTGCGACTTACTTGGGTCGATGGCTAAATTGGTTAACGTGGTTGTGAAATGGGGTGTTAAATGGGTGAACACGTACGGCACGTATGCGAAAGGGCGGTGTTTTATTTATTGCGACGAACTTTGAGGACGATGGCTTTGTGGTCGGTAAAGAGTGAGTGGATCGGGTTGCATCGGTCGTAGGTCGAAATTTGCAAAGACGTGGTCGATGCAGGTTCCGCGAATGGTGGTCGGCTGGTGGTGTTTGCAGTCGTCGTGCGTTGCGCGTTTCAGCGAGTGTCGCGACGCCATGTATTCGACTATCCAATCGTCCTTGATGACGTCGACGTTGAAGTCGCCAACTAGCATGAACGGTCGATGTTGCGGTTGTTGTTTTCTGTAATCTTGCACGGCCTCGTCGACGTACTTTTCTACGGCGGCACGAGAGAGGTTTGGCGCGAGGTACATCGTCATGACGTCGACGCCACAGACGGTAGCAACGCAGTGCTCGCCGTTGGCGCGTTGTTGAACGCCGGGCTGTAGTCGGAGGTCAATGAAGGAGTCGTCGTCGTTGTCGACGTCACGCTTGACGTAAATTCCCACACCGCCCGCAGGTCGTTGGAACCCGTGCGTGCGCGCGACCGAAGCGTATCCCGCAACGTCGACGTCATTGGCGTTCCACGTCTCGGTGAAGCAAAGCACGTCCACTCTGCGTAGTACACAGATGGTGGGCGACGGCGCGACGGCGCATGCGCGCGCGTCAGCTGTCGAATGTTCGAGAAGCGGTGTGGACGGCGCGGACGGCGCACTACAAGGCGCGAGTATAAGATGCTTCCGCATCTAAAAGGTGCAAGCAGCACAAACAACACCACTCCGCGCTCACACTCGGCTAATGGCGGCCAGCAGCAGGCGGCTTTCTTGTCCCCCTTGTAGCTACGCCAGCGCCGCGGCGCGGAAAGTGCGGGCGGTATATGAAGCTCTCCCATTGAGTTACGCGGGAGTTTTCAGACTAGTAAAAGTATTTAGGGACATGGTGTAGCCACACTGCGGCGAGGGATAGGGAGCAGGTAGGTGCGTGGGCTGCGGGTCATACGGTAACGGCCAAGTAGCGTTGTGTTGTGATTGGAAGCGACGACGACAATATCGTGCCACGTGTCCTGGAGTACCGCAGGCGTAGCAGATCGGTCGATTGTCAGCAGTGCGCCAGAAATTGCTGGCTCGCGGTGCGGCCCAAGGTGTCGAAAGAGGGGTAGAGTGGGGAGCAAGTGCAGACATGGGTGGCAAATGCTGCTGGCGGTGTCTGCTGCTTACCACCTGTGGGCATAAGTAAGAGGCGTGGCCACGGACTGCATAGCCGGCGCATGGGGAACAGGCATGGCCACAGGCTGCTGGTGGGCAGCGACGGGAACAGCCTGAGCTACCTCTTCGGCAATAACGTCGCGGAGTGGTGAGGGCAGA